>MPUH01000382.1:0-58961 GCA_001970955.1 Stentor coeruleus
ATGCTATATGGTGGGAAAAGTTAACGAGCACATTATTAAAGATGATGAGAGGTGTATCATCCAGAATCAACTGAAAGAAAGAGGTTGTAGGACTTTTAAACCTGGATTAGACGAGGCTATAACTCCACAAACTTAATTGCCTTCTACTTTAACTATATGGTTATTTTCTAAGAAAGATTTTGATTTATTAGTATTAGCAAATCAAATGTATGTCTAAGTATAAGAATATTAAATTGTTGTTTAAGTAAAAAAAATTGTTTTAGTGATTTTTTTTGTCCTGTTATTTTTTGATTTAAAATATTCACTTGGATTTTCAAATATTTTAACTATTCCTGTTGCTTTAATGCTTGAAATATTATGAACAAATAAAATTTACACATAATTTATAGTTATAAGATCTATAAGGGAATTGATATTTTTAATGAAAACTTAGAAATGATATAAACATTAAAAAAATTATATTTTTTTAACTTGTCTTATATATCTAATCAAATTTATAAAATAATCACTTAATATAATCACGTGAGATATTTGCAAGCTAATTTGGAATTTTATATTAAAATAGGATACTATAAAAAATATAAGTTATCAATGTAAAATAAAAACTTAATCATTATTTATGGTATTGCAAAATCGTCACATAGCCTTAAATCAATTCCAGAATTTCAATAAGCCTCCGAGTGTCCAAGTATATATTCCATAAATTTTCAATAATAAACTTTATACAACCCAATAAAACTATTCATCTAAAACCTAATAATCTTTAAAAGCAAAAATAGTTTTTTTCAAAGCAAATCTTAAAAAAAACCCAAAAAATTCTATCAATACATTCTACCTTCATAACAATTTGATAAATATCACAATATACTCAGAATTAAATACCTTATTTACTAAATTAATCCATATTAATCACCACAGAAATTACTTAGAAAATTAAAGCTCATATATATAAATGTCTTTTCTTAATACTTCATCACCTTCTTTCCATATGTCCAAAAAGCGTTTAATACCAAAAACAATAAACAGTTTCTCATATCAAAATCTTGACAAGCTCCCGAAACTCATTAACTTCTCAACAAGTCCATCTCTTAACAATTCTATGCTAATCAAAATTAAATCTCGTCACAAACACGAAGAACTTCAAGTTGACCCAGTTACAGCTGCAATAGTAGTAAAAAACTACCTTCTTCCCATGTTTGAAAAAACTAAAATCCATGAATCAAATCTTTCTCGTCAACATGTTTTAGGTCTGACAAATGCTGATATTAATCCAAGTCGTGATACAACAGCCGAAAGCACAATTTATAAAGAACTAAAATTAAGCGAAAAACTACTTAAAGAACTTGAAAATACAAACAAAAAAATTATCGTAGCTGAAGAAAAACAAGCTGTTTCTGAACAAGAAAAACATGAATTACAAGCTGAAATTGATTATCTAAAATCTTTAAATCAAAATATACTTATAAACTATGAAGCATGTAAATTGCAAATCCATCATTACAATAAAAATTTTCACTCGAGCGAAATGAAATATTATTTTATACACAAACAATTCGAACATTATAAAAAACTTAATCAAGAAAGTGAAGAAAAAATCCATGAAATTTCAGAAGAGCTTCATGCGGAACGTAACATAAATGATATCCGATTATAATTGTATATTCCCTTAACTCTGGAAAATAAACTAAAATCTGAACTTATTGGCATGTCGCATCTTTTTAATCTTATTGTTATTGAAAATCAAATTATTAAAGATAAATTGGCTAATTTATACTCGAGTATGGATAATATTCTTGGCCAACAAAGTGAAAATTCAATAAAGGATGAGATAATAGAAAAACTTATAAAATATGCTAAAAATCTACAAGAAATATATGAAAGTACTGAAAAAAAATACCTTGAAATCTCAATGATTGCTGATGATTTGAAATACCGAATGGAACAATTAGTTGAAGCAAAGAATCTTTTAGCGAACGATCAAGAAAAAGTTCTATCAAAAAACAAAGAAAAAATCCTTAATATGAAAGAATTTAACAATAACCTAACTGAAGAAAGGGAAAAACTCAAAGCTAAGCTTGAGACAAATGAATACAACTATAAAATCCTCTCAGAAGAATTTGAAAAACTTCGACAACGAGTAAAACAAGTGAAATTCTGCCAAGCGGAAGTAGAAGAGGAAAAAGTATGTAAAAACTGTAAAAAAATTTATAAAGAAGAAGAAAATTATAACTGGTCATGTAAAATGCATTTATCACAATATTCAGGTATGTGGTGGTGTTGTGGGAAAAAAGATAAAAATGCTCTTGGGTGTAAAGTATATAAACATGAATCTAAAGAAGAATATGATAATATTATAAAAGATGATGTTTTTGTGACTATAGATAAAAATGTGTTATGTACAGTATTTAATATATAGAGTTGTAAACATAATGGACATAATTTTACTGAGTGTCCAAAAGACCCGAATGCCCGGACAACAAATGATATAAACGAAGAAATCGAGCGATTAGCGGTTTTAAACCAACAAATCTCTTTAAAAACCAGTAAACTTTCTGAATGTAGTCCAGTTAAACAAAACACAATCCAATTGCGTAATTCTAAAATACGTCAATATATGGAGCAACAATACAATTCTGAAGCAGAAGATGATGAAGAACAATTTCTCGAAACCCAAAACGACAACTTTTTCCCAGATCTCATGGCTTTAAAAAATAACACAATTTTTAACACTGATTGCGTAATTCCTATATAGACCAAATACAAAATCTTCTCTGAAATAGGTGAATCTCCTTTTATGGTTAGAAAACTCAAGTCACAAAATAAAACTAAAAAACCAGGTAAAACACAATTTACTAAAGACCGTATTAGCACATTAGTAAAAACTATTACCCTTGTAGATTAATCCTAAGTATATCCATAACTTAATAAATATGTAAACCTATCTTAAAGCTGCAAGGGCATAAAATCTAACATCTTTATCAGTATCTTTGGATAATTCTTGTAAAACACTATATAAATCCTACTTTTTCAAAGATGAAATATCAGATTTTGCACCTATTTCTTTCATAACTTTACATAATACCAAGCGGACATTTGCCACATTGTCTTTAGCAGCATAATAAACCATAGTCGTCAATTGATCAACTGTAAGATTTAATTTAGATAAAGCATGAAGTACTGTGATTCTGAATATAGAATTTCTTTGATGATATATATCTTGAAGTTTTGGTAAAAGTTCTGCAGTAACCCAATCATCACCTAATGAACTAACAACTTCAGTTAAAGTTTGAATCCCTGAATTTCTAACTTCACATATAGGATCAATAAGGAAATTAAAATAAATATCTTGTAAAGATCTTGTGAAAATCTCATCACCAAGTTGTTTGCATATATCAACACATGATCTTATAACAGCTTCTCTTAATCTCCATTGTGGAGAGTCTTTAGATAATCCCATAAGAATGTTGCATAAACCAGAACTCATCATATCATTACCAACAGTTAAAGCTAATTTCCCAAGTCCTTGAATCATATTAAGTTTTACTTCATAATTATCATCGTTGATTAATGATAAAACTATAGGCATAAGTCTGGTACTAGCGAAATCTTTACCTAAAGATCCACCTAAATCAGCTAAAGTAGCAGCACAGTTTTTTTTAACTTTAGGTGGTAATGAGTTATCATTAACAACAGCTTCTATAGTAGGGAATACTAATGTTTGTACCCTATCTCTAGATATAAAATGTAAAGTCGACCTTAAAGAATCTAAAGCGGTTGTTTTAACATCAGCTTCATTATCCCTTAATAATTGGACAAAAGTTTGAATAAGTGAACTTTCTGTTATATCTTTGCCTAAAGCTTCAGCAACAGCAGGAAATTTCTGAGCAAAATGATATCGAACTTTCCAAGATTTATCATCTCCAATAACTAAAATCAAAGGAAGGGTATGAAGTTTGTTTTCTTCTTTACTTAATAATTTGGCTACTTCTATAAGACTGTCTATACACAAAGTTCGTACTTGATCTTGTTCATCTTGAGCTAGATTTCTTAAATCAGGGATGATATCTGAGACTAAAAAGGTTTTCTCAAGAACTCTTGCAAATTTACGCATTTCAATAACAGCTGCTCTACGGACCATTGGGGTATCTTCATGGCTTAATTCTAAGAATTTGTTTCGAAGTTTTTCTTTCATAGCACCAGCCCGCGGATATGCTGATGCAAATAGACCACAAGCTGAAACACGAGATGAAAAGTTCTCAGCTGCTGATAATTTCATGACTATTGGAATAAATGTATTGATCATATCACTATCTGATAAAGTTTTTGAGATATCGTTTAAAGTCTTCATTGATTGGTCACGGACCACAGTTTCGTCTAAACCCGCTAAGGTTTCTAATAAACTTAATAACCCATTTGGAGATGATTGAACAAAAGGGTAGATGTCTCCTAAGGATTCTGCTAAAGCAAAAAGAACTTCTTCTTCTTCATGGATAAGGCCTAAGTGGATTTTACTTGAAAGGTAAGGCATAAGCTGTTGTTTGACAGCATCTGGGCCAATTACGGTTGCTATTGTTTTAAGCCGATGGATGCTGTTTACTTTTATGTAAGTTTCGTCATTGTTCATTTCTTCTTTTAACAGGTCAAGAGCACTTAAGTCTGTTTAGTTTTTACCCATGATGAAAAATTATATATGGAAAAGATTTGAAAAAAAAAGTTCCTAGGGAAGATGGAGATGAGGGGAGAAGTAAAGGTTTTTGGGTTGTGGATTTTATGTAGATGGGTAAAGATAAGAGATTTAGAAAAATTGATGGATTGTAAAGGGAAAAGGTGGAGTTTGGCTGATAGGGTGATTTAGAGATATTTAATGGGATTTTGGTAGATTTTAGGATGGCTTTTGTGTGGTTTTGAATATAATTTTTTTCGGTTTGGTTATGATTTATAGAATAGTGAATTAGATGTTACTTGAATACTGATAATGCATTAAAAATTTGAGAAAAGAGGAATGAGTGGAAAAATTAGAGATTAATATAAGGAGAATCTGATGGATATGATGAGTGCGTGAAATAAAATAGCTGCTTTAGTTTTGGATTTTGTTAATTTTCCTGCTCTTGAAAAAGTGTANGCTGATAATGCATTAAAAATTTGAGAAAAGAGGAATGAGGAATGAGTGGAAAAATTAGAGATTAATATAAGGAGAATCTGATGGATATGATGAGTACGTGAAATAAAATAGCTGCTTTAGTTTTGGATTTTGTTAATTTTCCTGCTCTTGAAAAAGTGTAGTTAAAGAAAATTATGGGATATTTGAAAATAAAAGGCTTATACCAGAAGCTAATTAAGAGAAAAAAGGAAGAGTAAGAAGAAAAAGGAGAAAAAGGAAAGGAAAGAGAGAAAGGAGAAAGAGGTATAGGTAGATTTAATTTCTATATAGATTTAAATATTCTCTTAAACCAAAATATAGTAAAAAATTTTATCTTTTTTAAGTTATATTAGCATAANCAGAAGCTAATTAAGAGAAAAAAGGAAGAGTAAGAAGAAAAAGGAGAAAAAGGAGAAGAAGGAAAGGAAAGAGAGAAAGAAGAAAGAGGTATAGGTAGATTTAATTTCTATATAAATTTAAATATTCTCTTAAACCAAAATTTAGTAAAAAAATTTATCTTTTTTAAGTTATATTAGCATAATTATTACCTTGCTTAATTATATTTTTATTTTTTCAATATACAAACTTGTATATCAAGCATCCAATTTCAGTTAACATCACTTATAAATCCTACATTTCCAATAATTTTTCTCTCAATTATCAAACATACCTAAACTTCACTAAAAATTAAACTTTACATCTTAATATAAATTACCAATGACATCCGAGTTTGAACACCCGAAAATATCTTTTCTAAGTATCTTAGATAGTGAAGAAAACAAGCTTTGGACTGACAAATACGAAGTATGCAAATTTTCTAATCTGGTCACTGATCCTCAATTAAACCGCGAAGCAGCTCAATGGCTAAAATCATGGCGATCCACAGTTTTTGGCCAAAAAGAAAAATTCAACATATACTTCGACAAAAAAGCCCCATTAGAATTAGGAAAAGGATTACTTTTAATAACAGGCCCACCTGGATGTGGTAAAACAACCTTAGCGCGGGTAACAGCATTATTAAATGGTTACGACTATAAAGAAATCAACTGTGCTCTAATCGAATCAGGAAAAGATTTACTTGAAATGTTTAAAAGTAGTCTTAATATAAAAACCGTGTCAAGTAAACCTCAAATCCTAATAATCGATCAAATCGAAACTTTAGATAAACCAACAATAAGAGGTATAGCTGGGTTTATATCAAATAAAAATCTTAAAAGACCAACAATTGCTATAACAAACGACCTTTATGTTCATAGTTTATTACCTTTAAGAAGTATATCACATATTTTATATTGTAAAGTTCTTACTGCAGATTGTTTACATACAAGGATTAAAGAAATATGTGAAAATGAGAGGATTTTTATACCTGATACACATATGCAGATGTTAATAAAAGAATGCAATTATGATATAAGATCATGTTTAAATTTTCTTCAATTACTTGGAACATCAAGAATAGGTAATCAACTTAATATAACTGATATAAATTTAGCAAATGTTAAAAAAGTCAGTTATTCAATATATGATATTTGGAGGATGATATTTACTGAAACTAACTGTAAGAAAATTAAAAAACATGTTTTGAATTATGGGGATATGGATTTAGTTAATATAGGGATATTTGAAAACTATCCTAATGCAAAATATACTGATTACAAATTAGAAAAAACAACAGAATTATTAGATTCGTTATGTTTTAATGATACTATAAGTAGGAGAATTCATGAATATCAAGAATATGAACTTTATCCTTATCAAAGTGTATGAAATATATAGTATCCAAGTCAAATCGCTAATAAATATTGCTCAGGACAAAAAGGTATGGAATTGCATTTTCCTTTTAATTCAAAACAATTAGATAAGTTTATTATTGAAACACAAGATGCGTTGGCTATGCTTAGATCTCATGATTTGAATCATAAGAATAAAGCAATTTTAATGGAAGATATATATTCTTATATTGGGGAAATTTTAAAAACAAAAAATATAAATTTTGCTAAAGATGTTCTTTTAGAATTAGGCTTTGAGATAAATAAAACAGAAATTATCCCTGAGATAAAAAGGATTATTAGGATGCCTAAGGATTTTAATGTATCTTTTGAGTGGAGAGAGGAAAAAAAACAACCTCAGGAAAAGGGTTTACAAAGACTTGCTAGTCAAAAAAGGAAGAGGGATTGTACACATGGATGCATATTTGTTTATCATGAAGGACTTACAAATGCTGTTAAAAGAAAGGTTAAACTTGGAGATCTTATGTAAGAAAAGGGAAGTATAAGGTAGTATTGTAGATTTAAGTAATAGAATGATGAAGATACTGAAGATTTTAGTTTTGTTAAGGGTTTTTATGATTTTTTTTTTGTGTAAAAATGGTTTTGTGGATGAATTAGAAGGAAACTATTGAATAATTTTTTTTCAACAACAGAAATCAAGTTTATTTAAGACTCAGGCTTATTTTTTGGCTTGCGTTTCTTCAATGCTATTGTGCTAATTTCCTGCTGCTGGACATGGACTTGTCCACGTTTTTCTTTCAAAGCATTCGTCTTAATATTCTTCTTCTTCTTCATCAACTTCGGATCTTTGCAAGCTTCCTTAAACTTTTCTGGGTCAGCAATTCTACTCCTTCTTAAAGTTAAAGTAAACTTGCAAAAGATCTCTTTAACCTCAGGCAACTGATAACACCTAAAGTGAATCTTCTGGTCTTGTGTAACTGTAAAGGTAATAAGCTTATCTATACCCCTTGTGTCAACTTTAGTAAGAGAACGTCCACCAAAGAAGTCTAAGAAAATATTTTTGACCCTGGCTAATGTGTAGTCAGTCTCAAACCCCTCTCCTTGGAACATCAAAAGTGGGTGTTGCCCAGGATGAAAAACTGACTTTGAAGGCAATTCTTCATAGTTTGTTAGATGGAATTCAACTAAATCTAAGGTCTGTTCATCAAACAAACGACCAAATATCAGATTGCTAGGTCTTTTTTTAGAGTTACTGCCTATAACATAAAGACTTGCACCTTTGGGTGCTAAAAACAACTCAACAACTTCAGAGTTTTCAAAAGGAAACAAGTTCTCATGCCTTTTACTCAACAAAAGTGAATCTGGCAACCTAAACTTATGCAACATGATAAGCGCAGCGGTAATTTCAGGAGACGCTTTAGTCCCTTTCATAATCACCGACATCTTAGGTAAAGTTTCAATCAGTTCGCCTTCTTCTTTCTTTTTCTCTATGGACTTTACCATTTCTATGATTACTTATTAAGAGATTTTTTTGCTAAGACGTCCGAAAGCATCATCATATGGTCTTCAAATTNGACGTCCGAAAGCATCATCATATGGTCTTCAAATTTCGACACCCTTTGTTCTAAAATCATAAGTGTTTTCGTGACTATATCTAATTGCCCTACAATTTTATCAATAGTTGTGGATACTTCAGCTGGGATTTCTTCTGCTTTAGGTTTAAAGGATTTTTCTTTTGGTGATTTTTCGATGTTTTCTTTGAAGTCTTCTTTTAATGAATTGGTTTTTTTATTTGACATTGCTGGTTCTTGGACTTCTTTTACAATTTCTTTGACGGGGGTTTTACGGTAATTGTTTTCTGATGAAGTTTTGTTAGCGGAAAATGGCCTTTTACTTTCAGGTTCTGGTCTGGTTTGAAACTTTTCAGTTTTGGACACTGGCTTTTTTGGTATTTCGATATTGTTCTCGTTTTCCTCTTGGCCCATGTTACTTTTCCAGATCATAACCCTTGAATCAACACCTCCTGAAATAAAATAATCCCCGCTTTCAGAAAACTTTACTGAAGTTGCTGACCTTTCATGACCATACAATGTATATAATATATGCCCTTGCCTAAGATCCCAGATTTTTAACGTTGCATCATTTGAAGCTGATAACAAATACATCCCAGTTGGATGAAAACTAATACAATTAACACTATCTGCATGAGCATCATAATGTTGTAATAATCTCTGAGATCTTACATCCCAAATTTTAATTTTCTGATCACTACTCCCACTAGCAATACAAGTTCCATCAGGATGAAACCTAACACAATTAACACCACTAGTATGATCATTAAAAGAAGAAATACAATCTTTTTGAGCCAAGTCCCAAATTTTGACAACTTTATCATCACTACCTGATGCTGCCATTCTTCCATCAGGACTAAACCTTGCTGACTTAATCCAGTTTGTATGGCCCAGCATAGAATATTGAAATTTCCTATCAGCAACAGTCCAAATTTTTAATGTCTTATCATCAGAACTAGTTAAAAGTAAAGACCCATCTGAAGAGAAACTAACACTACGAACTGGACCAGAGTGTGCTTTGAGGACTACATTTTTCCCATCAGCACAATTTTTCCATAGACGGACAGTATGGTCTTTAGAAATTATAGTATTTTTTTTATAGAGAATTTATGATTTTTTATGATCTTTTGAAGCTGTTGCTATTAGTTCACCTGAAGGATTGTAGCACCCTTCAGTTATTCCACTTTTGTGACCTGAAAAATTATAAGGCCTCATTTCGGGCTTAAAATGCCATACGTGGACTGTTGAATCTTCTGAGACTGAGAGTGCCTGTTTGTGATCTGGGTGGAAGTCCACTGCGGTTATAAAGGAACGATGGCCTTGAAAGGTTCTTTGCAGCTGAGGGTCGGTTATACTTGATTTTAGTCTACCCGCTTCGAACTAAATAGGTTTTACCATTTAAATGTTTATTGCTTAGTTTTAATGGGCAGATAAAAAGTTTATAGGAGGATGATTGATGGGATTGAAATTTTACGATGGTTTTTATGAGGATAGTAGTCATTTTGTAGCTTTTAATTTTAAGGTTTTTTTAAGAGTTTGAGGTAATTTTTATAGGATTAGTTTTTGTGAAGAGGTTTAAGGGTTATTTTGATTTTGATAGAGTTTTTGCTGATGATTTATGATTAAGATGATGATAATGGTTTTAAGATAGTTTTTTATTTTACTGGTAGTTTATATTTTGAATGAAAATGATTAGATAAGCTATGATGAAGTGAATAGTTTCTTAAAAAATAGTTAGAATTTTGGTATATAAAATATACAAGTCATAATTTTCATTGAAAACCCTAAGATTTTCTATATTATAATATGACTTTTCATACAAATTACAATAAAACTTGTATTGTACCTCAAATCTATAAAAAAATATAATTTATTACAAAAAATCACTGAAATCCATTAGCGAACATATAATTTTACTATAATAATTAAATATCCCTTTCTATGAAAATCAAAGAAGGAGAAGCAAAAAAGTTTAGAATCAATGAAAATCTAAGCACTTCAGATGGGAATCAATATTTATACTCAGACCACAGCCGATTATCAGTAAAAGACCAAATAATGAACTTAAGAAAAAATTTTTTGGGTTCGATTCTCGACCTCAAGCATAACCTTTACATAAAAAACCAAGACTACAACGATTTTTCTAAAAAACTTCGAATAAAGTCTCTACAAACTTCTTATACCAATCGCCCATCCTTAAATCATCAGCTAAAAAAAGGCATTTTCCTCGAAAAATCAGCAAAAAAGCAACAAAAAACTCAAGAATACAATCATAAAACCATAAAAGCTATAAGAGAAACTGAAGAAATCCTTGGGAAATACTGGAGGACTAGAATAAATGATTTGATAGAAGTCTTAAAGCTCAAAGAAATTATAGCTGATGAAAGGGAGTTAGAAGTATGTGCAAGTCTTAAAGAAAATTATGAAAAAAACAATAAGAAAACCCTTGCAAACTTTGAAAACACTAAATATATTGAACTAAATGCTAAGTATAAGGATATTTTTATATCAAATTTAGACCAATTAAAAAAAATTCAAAAAGAAAAATCTGAAGAAAACAAGTTGGTTTTGATTGAAAAAATAAAAAATGAACAATATGAACAGCTTAAAAGCTTTAAAAAGATTAACGAAGAGATAATTAGAAAAAATGTTATAGAAAAAATAGGGAATAATGATGAAGAATTAGAACATTTTGAGGGTGAATTAAGAAAACAAGCGGAAATAGAAAAAAATGAGACATTGGAAGAGGTTAAGAAACAAGTTGACAGAGTTTTGGAAGTAAAATTTACTGAGATACGTGAAAATGTAAAGATAGCAGCGATAAGATCTTTTGATAATAATCATGAAGAATGGGAAAAAGAAATGATATTAGATGAGGAGTATGAGAAAAAAGCTCAAGAGATTGAAGTTTTAAAGAAAAGTGTTAATGAGAAGCTGTTACAGGGTTTAAAAAACAAAGCGTCAACTGAAATACTCTTAAAGGAAAATAAGATTTTTGACGAACTTAATGAGGAATTTTATAACTCGCATGAGGAGTTTAAAAAATATTTAGAAGAGAAGTCAGTGAGGAAGTTCCAAGAATTAGAGAAAAAGTTTCAAGAGGACTTTCATGAACAAATCAAAAATTTATCTGAAAAAGCTTTAAGGCCTATAGAAACTAAGCTAAAAATTAACTTCCACAAACGACTTGACAATATCAAACAAGAACTCAAAACCGATATTGAAAAGCGTTTCGAAACACAATACAAAGTAATTATCTACTTAGAATCTCAAACATACAATTGAACTTGAAAAAATTTCCCTATGCCAATTCCGAGCTAACTGCAACATAATAAATAAAAACCTTAACAAACAACTCAAACTCCAATCAGTCCAAAGCTGCAAAGATATTGAAAAACTTAAAAAACGAATATCCTACCCATATTCCTCAAGAAGTTCAAAAGTTTCAATATTCGAAGAACCAAAAGTATTCAACATAGAATATCAATCAAATACATCAACCTCAAAGCCTCAAATACAAGAACTAAGCCCAAATCCCATACCTGAAAATGCATTAAATCAGCAAATTCTAAACGAAAAGTTTTTTTCAAACGAACAAATCTCTTCAATCTTACCTATAGAAAATCAAGTTAACCAAAAAAAGAATAGAAAAATAACCCAATCTACATCAGAAGAAATTTACGCCAATCTTTTAGCAAGTAACTCAAAAGTTTCAGAAAATGGAAAAACCATGTCAATATCTAAGTCAATGAGCACAATATTAATACCCCAAAAGCCATCTTATCATGAATTATTAGCTAAACATCATGGGTTTATAGCTCCACGTAAAAAGTGATTAGTAATTAACCTATTTTATAGTTTTACTTAAGAAAACATCATTGAATACTCTTTATAATTTGGTATTGGACCTTTTGAAGGATGTGAACCATATACATCGTATAAGAATTGGTCAGGGATTGATATAAGTTTCCTTTTTTTTTTCTCGAAAAGTTTCCGTTTTTTCATATGAAAGTCTCTTATGTTTGGCGATATCTGCCTTGGAGGAGGAAGGTTTTGTACTAAACTTACCTTGTCTTCTTTTTCAAGCATGATTCTTGAACTTTCTTCTCCAAGTTTGTTTTCTTCTTTTTTTTGTTTTTCTTTTTTCTCTTCACGCACTTTCTTCATTTTCTGCTTTTTTTCTTCGAGTTTTAAAAGGATTTCTTCTTTTCTTATTTGCATTTCTGCATTTCTACGTGACTGTTCATCTTCACGTTTTGCTTTTTCTTGCATTTTTTTCCCTCGTTCCTGGTCAGTTTTATTTTTAAGCCAATCATCCATAACTTTTTTCCTTTTTTCCTCAAGTTCTTTCCTTTTCATTTCTTCAGTCCTNCTCAAGTTCTTTCCTTTTCATTTCTTCAGTCCTTTTTTCATCTTCTTCTCTTTTTTTAACTTTTATCCTTTGAATCCTTTTAAGTTCTTCTGTTTTTTTAAGCTTGTCTATAATCAAAGCTTTACGTGTTTCATCAAATTTCTCTTCTTGATTTTTTATATCTTTTTGTTTTTTCAGTTCCTCAAGTTTCTGTTTTCTAATCTCTTCATATCTTTTATGCACATATTCTTCAGCTTTTTGTTTCTTTTCTAAATAATTCCTATCATCTTCTTCCCTTTGTCTTAGTTTCTCTTCATTTTCTTCTTGTTTTTTAAGTTTATCCCTTTCTATTCTAGATTTGATTTCTTCTCTACGTGTTTCACAAAACAATTTTATATTATCTCTAACTGTTATAAGATATTTGAAATCACCAAGTATTTGTGGGAGTTTTTTCTCAGGTTCTTTAACTTGTATAGTTTCTTGATTTATTTTTAAAGATGTTGTTCTTTGAAATGGTGGTGGGCTAATGTTTTTTTCATCTAAATATTTATCTAATATAGCAATTTGTAAATCCCAATCAGCTAAACCATACTCAGTTTGTAGATGTGATTTTATCTCATCTTTAACAGAATTATCTTCAGCTTCATGACCTAATTTATAGAAACATAAAAGGACTCCATCATTAATAATTTTGTTTCTAACCCAATTATGTTCTCTAGTCTCTCCTGGAATATAAACATTTTTTGTTGGATGAGTACTTATTACAATAATAGCTTTTAAAGCTTTTTCTTTAACTGATTTACTTGTATGTTGATTTAATACAAAGTTGATTAGATTTTCACTTATTCCTAGTCTTACAATCTCTTTTCTAAATTTTGTATCTTGACATCCAATACTTATAGCTTCTAATGCTCCAGATTGGATATATTCAGGGATGTTTTCTGATGTACATAAATTGAGTATGCTAGGCATGTGATTATAAACAACAAAAGCTGCGGTTCCAGAGCTTCCGGCAAGTAGTTGTAATGCTTGAAGGCCAGCGATAATTTGATCTTCAGACATAAGTTCCCAGTTATTTAGTCTACTCATAACCCTAGAGCAAATAGTAGCAAAGTCAGAAATATCTTGAACTATTGTTAATTCGAGTTCTTCTTTAACTGTTTGTAATATATCTCTAACTATAGGCTTTGTACTTTCTGCAGGTGGTGGATGAGGATCTTCTTCATTTTTATGTCGACACATTGGAACTTGAGCAAGTTCTTGTATTGGGTATATTGTTGAAGTATAACTTTGACGAAAATTCTTAGATGTCCCATCGGGAGAGTATATAGACCCAACTTCACAATACAAAAGCTCGAAATCGTTTTCAGTCCTTTTGCGGGGTTTTTTTGGCGGTAAGTGACTGTCAACAATCAAAGCTAAAAGATCGTCAAGCATTTTTGGAAGCAGGTCTTCAATATATTCATTAGGTATTCCTAGATAAGGATTTGTATTAACTTCAATTAACCATACACGAAAGTCTTCATCAATAAGAAAATCAAAACCGAAAAGTTCAAAGACTTTATTACGTTTCCCACGATGCATAGTTTTTTTTCCACTTAGAAATGAATCAATCATCAAGTCTTTTATTCTTGGTAAAATATGCGTCCAGAAATTAACTTTGTATTGAGGGAATTCTGAGTTGAGATATTCTTGAAAATCAGAAAAACTTAGAGTATTACCTTTTTCATGTACTCCATAATTTTCACCAAATTTTTGTAAACAGTTATTTGTTAGGTGGATGTAATTATCTGTTGCTTTAGTGTCGTATTCGCTGCTTGATGTTCTGAGGTACCCATGTCGGTAAAAGAAAAATTCATTTTTCGATGTCCCAAATGCCCAAATTCTGATATCGAATTTTCGCCCTTTGAACAGAAGAGGTCTTTCGACGTATTTTTGAATTAGCCATACAGAATGCATGGGTTTGCTTTTTAGGATTGATTTTACTTCTTTCAAATTCCAACATATATCAATTCCTTTCCCCTGATTAAGCGCAGCTGGTTTAATGAGCCACATATTTTTTTCACAATGTTTTATAGGTAATTTTTCCTTATTACAATACCCATTCTGCAAGTCATTAAACCTTAAATGAAACTGTCTATACTCCATATCCTCAACTTGTGCAGTAATAATAAATGATGTGGGTATTGTATCATGAACTTGATATCCAGCCATGACAGCAGGGTCACAATTCTGATAAAAATTCCTTAATGATCTTACAAGGCCAGGTTTAGTAGTAATTTCTCTATTGTTTTCTAAATGATTATGAATCATAACCCCAAACCCTTTAGCAAAAAGTTCTTCCATTTGGTTGTAAGCCTAAATAAAATTTACTCTTGAAGGATAAACAGTAGGCTTCCATATGAAATTAGCCCGAAAATCTTGAGCCTCTGACTCAGTTGCTTCGACCCAATTACCTCTTTGGTCCATTAGAGGCTTGATTAGTAAACGGCTATTGTTTCCTGAATGAATGACATACTTATACATTTCAAATATTATATGAATTTTGGTTATACGCATACGTATACTTTATTATAATTATATGCTATCTTTTGCTAAGTATTGTAAAATCGTCTTCACACGTTCGTATGTTTGCTGAAGACTCTGATTGTTTAAAACAGGTTTACTTTCTTCTCTAACAGCTTGCCTACTGCTTTTGCATTGTTGGATTTTTTTTACCCGTGGGGTTGTCAAAACATGTAAATTAGTCTGAGAAAAATATGGGCTTTTAATCTTCATCTCTCTTGAAGTTTTAATACTATGTTTAATATTCTCTGTCCTATAAGCCATATCATCAATAATTAAAGAATTGCGAAACTGTCTAAATCGCATAGTCTGCTTAAGTAATATATTACTAAGCTCAAGTAATGCATCATCATCATTTCCTATCGCTGCTTTATGAAGGTCCATAATAAGATTTTCTGACTTTTCGTATTTATTTCTTAATTCTACAACATCCTCTTCAGATTTAAAGAGAACTTGATGTATGTTATCCAATTCTTGGTCTTTGTTTTTCAAATTTTTTGTTGTATGTTTGAGCTTTTTTACTTCATCCATTGCTTGAAGGATTTTTTCTTCTAAGTCATGTTTGTTTTTAGCCATATATGTGACCTCTAAGCATAAGTCAGGAGCGGCTTTATAGCTGTCTTTTGGATTGGTTTTTATTAGGGAACCTTTCAATGAAAGTGTGCTTAAAGAAGATTGTGACCTGGCATTAATCATTTTGATATTAATTACTATATGAATATTAGCTGATATAGATACATTTTTTAAGGTATTGATATAAGGGTTTAATTATAAAGAAATTTTTATTATAGGATGAAAAGGATTTAGGATAATTAGAAGTGAAGATTTGAGTTTTTTTTGGATGGGATTTAAGTATTTTTGTTGGGAAATTCTTGGATTTTGAGATGAGTTTTTGATGAAATTTGCGGCTTTTGTGCTAGAAAAAAGACGGAAAAAATTGGAGGGTATTCAATATGTTTTTTTTTGTGATGTTAATTTTGTTAAGAATATGTAGTTGTATGATTGTGAAAAGTTGTGAGAAGAAGTGTGTGATAGATTTGGAGAAGCTTAGAGATTTTATTCGAAAAGTTAGGAAAATGAGAATAGATGAGGGAATTGAAGTATTTTTGTGGTAATGGTTAAAGGAAATATTTGATTTATTTTTTACAAGTAAATTTTAATATATTTTGGATGCAGTTGAAGAACCGAAATGCTTAAGAAGCTGAAGATGGACAGGTTTTTATATATGATTAAAATGTATATAATAGAAAAAAATTAAAATTTGAATGAATAAGTATTTTCTGCATATAATATTACTACTAAAATCATTAAAGGAAACACATGTGATTAATGATTTTAAGTAATAGGAAAAGGACAAAAATAGCGATCAGACAAACTAGTCTATTAAAATTATTCGATGTGGACTTTTTTATGAATAAAACGCTATTAAAATTTTCTATGAGATAAATGATTTTAACCCATAACTTTTTATGCTAAGTAAACCTAGTCTATAAATAAAGTTCTTTACTAGGGCGATAAATATTACTGCTATATCTATTATTATCACATAAATCAATAATCATGTTTAAATTACCTACAACATCAATCCTATAAACAACCTTATCACAGTATATTAAAAAATGCATACATTCTATAATTTCACACTATCTTACCTTTTAACAAATCCAATCAAATTCTAAATCTTACATTCCTCAAAAATTAATTTCATTCCTACGACTAAAACACATTCTAAAAATCAAAATTCCAACCAAGCCCTCTCAATTTAATTAAAAATCCTAAGTCTATCTAATAAGGTTTAAAATATCTATCTTCTTTTTCTCTTTTAATCTTATTCATAACTGGAGCTTTCTTATATTCTTCCTGTACAGGTTGATCCTGTAAGCTCCAAGCAAGTATCGCTGAATCTTCACCTCCTGTAATAATAATTCCTTGTATCATAACAGAGCATCTAATCGTCCCATTATGTCCTTTTCCAACAAAATAATTCCTTGTATTCTGTGAGTTATAAGCATACAAATCCCCTCTAAATAAAAATTACTCATGACTTCCTCCAAGTAGAACCCTTTCACTACCAATATGTTCACCAATAAAATACCCTAATTCCGAATTCTGTGTTTGTAACTCAAAAAGCCTATGTTTAAACAGTACTTCAGGTGGTCGATCAGGGTCATCAAAATAAGGATTATAAGAAACCAGTCTATTAATCGTCACACAATAAATCTCATTTTCACAAAACCCAACTTTTAATGCTGGTTCATCAACATTTAATAATGTATAATCATCTTCTTCAATACTATCAACATTACATAATGCCATAAGACTATCTTCACTACAACTTAACATAACATTTCCTTGTATTGGAGACATTCTAACACATGTTATATCATTATCATCAGCATAAAGTTCAGTATAATTCCTTTTTTCTTGAAAATTTCTTATATCAAAAACTTTGATTTGTTTATCGCTTGCTGTTACTAAATTGACATCGCTGCAGTCTATAGAAAAGATTTCTTCTGATATTGAGAATTCATGAACTACATTCCCTGTACGGAAGTCAATAAGCCCTATTTTTCCTTGTCTATCAGCCCAGAAGACTGAGTTTTCATTGTAAACAGTTATTTCAGAAAGCACATTTGTGGTATTTGTTGAAAAAACTTGAGATAACTGAAGACTTGGTAAAGAAAATGTATGGATTGAATTGGAAGTATTGAAACAACCAACAAGATATGAGGAAGTTGATCTAAGGTCCACACAGTAATCATCTGGAGATGAAGACTTGATACAAGAACTTACTAAACTTGTCATAGGGAATTTATCCTTTTATAATTTGATATTTTAAGTATGAGTTGTTAAAAAGCCATTGGAATAATATGGCTAGCTTCAAGAAAATTATCCCTCTTCTTAATAGGGTTCTTGTGCAGAAAATATCAGCGCCTAAACAAAGTGCTGGAGGTATTATACTGAACACAGGAAATGATGCGGAACTTGATATGGGTAAAGTTATTGCTGCTGGGCCTGGGGTTAAGAATTCTGATGGTGTATTTAGGAGTTGCATGGTATCTGAAGGACAGACTGTATTACTTCCTGGATATGGCGGACAAGTTATTACAATGAAAGATGAAAAGTTCTTTATTTATAAAGATACTGAATTGGTTGGAATAGTTAATTAGAATTTTTAGATTATTTTTACGAAAAAGTTTCGATTAGTTTATTTAATTCGATTTTACAGACTCGGGCCTGGATTTTAGCGATATCGATACTATTTTTAACTTCTTCTAAAGCTTTACTTGAGCTGTAGTTTATTTTATGTAATTGATTCCTGTATTTTTTAAAAGCATCAGTTGATTTTATTAGTAATTCATACTGCTTTTTGGTTAGTGTGCTTGAAACTCCGTATTTCTTTTTGTATATGATATATTGTATACCTGTTCTAAGAACTTTAGCTGCTGTTTTACTTTTAGAAATCTGTGTAAATGCAATATCTTGGCTTTGAGTAAGTTCAGTAAGTGATTGCATTTTCACAATAAACAGAGTAAAAATAACTGCACCAGCAGCATAAGCTATAACACCTATAGTTCTTCCAGGATATGAAAAAGGATAAACATCCCCATATCCAGCTGTACTTATTGTTTCAAAAATATACCAAAGAGCTGTAAATGGGTCTGAGTTATACTCTTCAATAAAATCATCTAAAGGCCTTTCAAAAACTCTATATGAAATAGCTGAAAAAAATATCAAAAATAATGAAAGTAATGATACCATACGAAGAGGATATTTGGCAAGTAAACATTTAAAAGAAAAAAAGAAATTCGCTTTAGTCTTGTAATGGTAACAAGAGAGTCTTGCACGATCATCTTGAAAGCTTGTGTAATTAGAAATAGCTCTTATTAACAGGAAAAATCTACACAACATGATGCAATATAATATTTCTGCAACTGTGTAGCAAACCAATACAGTTTCAAAGTTATGTCTTATGGGGATGTGTATATAAGTTGTGAGTTGTGGATATGGGAAAATGCTTAATATAATAAACTCAAGAATCACTTCTTTTTTTTTCCTGTACTCGAATCTTGAGTATGCTCTTGTATTTATACTAATTCTTCTTATCTCATAAACACTAGCCATCCATAAATGCTTATAGTAATATCTCAATAAGATAAATATAAGAGAAATCCCAGTAAAAAGCATTGTCGCCCATCTAAAACCTTCGCTATGAAGGTAGCTTTCATCACATTGATCCCATTTTCTATTGGGAGAATAGTTAAGCTCATAATCAACTGTACTTGTGACTATCCCTGACATAGAAAAAAATGCTGCACTTGCATCAAAAGCTCTCCATGTCTTAAATAATCTTGTACATTGGCTGTAAAGATTTTTATTAGTTTTCTTTAACATAATATTATATTTCTCTAACAATTATTAAATATAACTAGTATGAGTTATGTGAAAGGTGATTTATAGTCCTTAATTTTTATTATGATTTGGTAGAATATGCTAGTAATATTTTCTTTGGATTTCAGGTAGTTTTTTAATAAGAAATAAATTTTACTACTACATAATAAAAAAACTTATTAAAAATCCTCATATTAAAATATCTACACATAAATCAAACCCCCATTGCATTAAAAATTTACTCATTCTAACAAACAAACCCTAAACTAAATTATTTACGTCTGTAATTTCTCAAAGCTCCTAATATATTTCTCTTGACCACTATCAGGCTTGAAATTAGGCCTAATTTTACCCATTAACTCAATCATATTCGAATACGATATTTTTGTTTCTTTTATCAAATACGCCATAATAATCACACAACAAATCCCATTACCACTATCATCATGTATCAAAACATTTCCTTTAGTAATTTGAGTATTTAAAAACCTAGAAGCCATAACAAAAGTTTTACCAAATGAATGACCATCATAATTGATTTTCAAATATCCTCCTTTTAATGAAGGAAAATGATTTGGTTCTTCTCCAAAAGTTAACACCGCGTATATGTTGAATTTTAATAAACTTGGGAAATCTCCTGCAGCAACTCTACATGAAATAAATATTTTATTAAAACTGATAATATATGATGTGTGAAGATTGTATGGAATTTCAGCAATTTTACAGTTGCATTCGTTTTTATGAGATTTGTCTGGACCTGATGGTAATTGTTGAGCTAAGTATTTTGGTCTGAGAAGGTTTTCATCTTCTTCGATTTTTTTTTTGCTTATGTCTAGGGCTATGTTTTTCGTCTCTGGAGATAGTTTTAGGCTTTGTTTGATGGATTTTCGAGTATTTAGAAGAAAACTGTGTCGACCAGTTTTTGATAGAGAATTGTTTGATTTCACCCTGCTTTTCGGACTTAGTTTGGATTTTACATGTGTTGGTGTTGAAGCATCGGTCATATACCCAGTAAGGCCACCCTGCTTTTCGGACTTAGTTTGGATTTTACATGTGTTGGTGTTGAAGCATCAGTCATATACCCAGTAAGGTTGATAGACATATTAGGAATGTGATTGTATGATATCTGTTGATCTCCAGGGAAATTTTTCCACACATCATATAGTTTGTCAACATGTTTTTGATTAGGCCTGCTTGATCTCTTTGAATACGTTATCAATTCTTTCAGTATAGGAGTTTTGAATACCTTTATTCTTATGTGTTTTGAAAGTATTGGATGATTCATTATTGTTATTAGAGTTAATTATTAACAGATATATTTGATTTGTTTAAAGTACCCAATGTTAATGAACGCCTAAAAATTTTTGTCAATGAAGGGTTTATTACACTATGTTCATCACTGTTTAATAAAGATTCTATACAGATGCCTTTTACTTCTAAAAATTCGAGAATTTTTTTAAGCTTTAAGTCGCTTATTTTTAATTCTTGAATATAATTATGTTGCTTATGGATTATATTGCATTGTTCCATCATTTTTTCAAAGAGTTTTTCAGCTTCAATAAAACGATTTGGGTCGTTGTAAATAATTTGTTCATATTCTAAATATTTTTTGTGCATTTTATCATAG
The DNA here is from genome assembly GCA_001970955.1 of Stentor coeruleus. Classification (NCBI taxonomy): domain Eukaryota; phylum Ciliophora; class Heterotrichea; order Heterotrichida; family Stentoridae; genus Stentor; species Stentor coeruleus. Next base: position 21,377 of record MPUH01000382.1, read on the forward strand.
TCTTCTTTTATTTTTAGGTTTTCATTTGCTAATGCGTTTAGTTTTTTCACAAGTTTTTGGCTTTCTTTTCGTTCTTTTTCTAGCATCCCTGGGAGTTCACTTTTATATTTTTCTATATCGTTTTTAAACTCGAATTCTTCAAAATCTTTTTCTTTGATTGCTGATATTACTAGTCCTCGCCTGAGGATTGTAAAAAGCTCTTTAAATTCTGGAAAGTACTCAGAAACTTCTAAATATATCTCTGAATATATTTGAAATATTGTTGATTTAGCTGTTTTGTTTGAAAGCAAATGGGCAAGCTTTGAAGTAAAATGCTTCGCTTTATCTAGGTTATGACTAATTTCAGTAAAGTCCCAGGTTTTTACAGTTTTTTTATGGTTTGGGTTTCTGAAAATTGGTTTTTCTTGGCTTATGCATGATTCATTAGTTATTTTAGGCGAATAATCACCTAATCTCTTTTGCTTAAAACAACTGTTATTGTGAAGATGCTTCGAATATGGAGATTGCTTGATAAGAATTGAATTTGCTTAAAACAACTGTTATTGTGAAGATGCTTCGAATATGGGGATTGCTTGATAAGAATTGAAGTTCTTTTAAATGATTTCATTAATAATAAATGGGTTTTCATGCTTGGTAATAACACACAAGTTAACAAAATTTAGTATTTATAATAAGCTTATGATAAAAATCAATTATTAATAAAACTTGTCATAAGCCATTTGCTACCTAAAAACAATATATAAAATAGTCTCTTTATAACAAATAATAAATCATAGACCTCTATAAAATCTTTATAACCCTGTCAACTCATCTTTACAAAAAACAAAATTTTTTCTTTAGTTATAATTTCCCTAATTCCAAAACTCCTTAACCAAAAATTATTCCCTTACTTTTCCAACATATTTTTATCACTAAATCAACACCGTCAATCTTTAATCCTACTTATCATATAATCCTCTTAAAAAAATCACAAAAATTCCTAAAATCATTTCTTATCATAAACCCATACTAAAATTTCTCACCCACATTACAAAAAAAAGTCACATCAAGATTAAAATATCAAATAAAAATGTCTTATAGCCAATGTATATGCCGAAACTGTAAAAAGTCTTTTTATTTCTCAAATAAAAGTACTCAAACTGAAAACTCATATGCCAACACTTCATTAATGCCATCATCTCCTCCTCCATTAGGTATTTTTACTACAAGTCAACCTGGTAGAATCGTTAAAATCAAACCATGTAAAGGTGACCTTGATGAACTTACTGAAATATTTGAAGATTGTGACCTCTCAAGCATAAGCGGAAACGATTCTCTTGATTGCCTTTCTTGTAGAAAAAGCATTTTAAAAGACGAACCTAATCATTTTGTCCTTTCTGTGTCAACTAAAGACGAATTAACTGAAAGCACGAGAATTAAAAATGTTTTTAGCATAACAGCAAGACAAACACCTGATCTTTATCATAAGTCTGAAGAAAGTTCGAGAGTTAAAGCGAAAACACCTAGTCTTCATATGTATAATTTTAGCAAATCAAATTATTGTGAGAAGGATTGTTTTAGTCAAGGTTACGAGAATATGCTTGAAAATTGTAGGTATAAAGATAGTGATGAATTTAGGGAATGTTTTAAAAATCTTGTTATGATAGAAAAAAAATCACTACAAGAAAGTTTTTTTAGACAACCTGCAGGGAGGAGGTATTAATGATATTTATATAATTATCTAAATCCATACATAATCCACATATTTCCAACTCTTATACCCTCATTTCCAACAAATTCCCAATAGCAATTTTCCTATAAAAATGCATCAAAAAAAAAAAATCCTATCTAACAATTCATTCACACAACTTATTTTCGACCTACTCATAATCATTCTAAAATTTTCTTATAATATCCAAATCTACTAAATATTTATATATAAACTACCTTAAATCATATATTATACAACTTATCATAGAAACCATAAAATATAGACAATATAAATATATGGGGTTTTTGTTCTTACGCTATGATAGTGGGATATTTCAGTCAAGCATGAAAAAAACTGAATTCCTGAAACTTGCTAGAAANATGATAGTGGGATATTTCAGTCAAGCATGAAAAAAACTGAATTCCTGAAACTTGCTAGAAAGCTTCAAATGACAGGAAATGAGGTTTACTTTTATGGAATTCAAGACTACTCAGAATTTGCTGCAAGCATTGTAGATGAGTGTGGCTGGCTTAATTGTGGAGAAAGATCTTTAAATAATGATGAAGACCTACAATCTAATTTCAATGAAGGGCTTGCAAATCCCTACATTTCAGTGATTCTTGTTTCTTTGAAAGATATAGAACTTATTAGAAAAAATTATGATATCACAAGTGAGTTACCAGAATTTGATTGTCTTAGTTTTGAGTGGGTTAATGATAAATGGCAAGAAATTCCTTATGAACTTTTTGAATCGATGTATAATCCTGATTTGTCAGCTCATGAAAATGTTGTCAATACAATTAGGGCTATTGTTTACCCTCAGATCGCAGCAGTTGAAAATACTTTTTCCGAAATGAGTTCTGACAATAAAACAAGTCTAAAAAGCGGAAAAGATACTTTAAGAAGGACAAATAAAAAACTAGACAACCTAGCTTCAAAAGCTCATGACAATGCAAACCCAGATCTTGAACTAAATAAAAAGCTTGAAGAAATATATAGCGATATATTAAAACTCACCTCCGATGCAGAAATGTTTATAGAAAATGGAACAAAGATTTTACAAAACATGAAACAAGAGAAAATCATCATGGATTTCGACCCATCCCAAGTTATCAAATACGCAACAAATTTTAACCAGCAGCAAATAACTCTTATAGAAAAACAAAGTCAAGGTAATGATTATCATTTATTAACTGTGACAAACAACACGAGCTATCATTGGGAAAACCTTGTAATTTATATCAAAGAAAGCGAAAAAAGATTACTAGAAATCCCAATTTTAAAACCATATGAAACTCTTAACTTAGAAGCTGAATACGAATTTGAACTTCTTAATAATTTTGGTTGCTTTTCAATGCAGGTGTATTTTGGTAATCATCAAGTCAGTGAAGAAATTCCAATTTGCAGAATATTACTCCTTGAACTAAAAAAAAATGGACATATTTATGAGATTATAACAAAGAATCAATACATTGCAATGCAAAATTGCACTATTTGGTATAAAGGGAGTAGCAATGAGGATAAAAGTATTGCAGCAAGTTTCACTAATTTTGGCACTAAAAAGTTTGCAATAAGAGATTTGAAACATGGAGATCAAGTTGAGTTTCTTGTTTACAATGAGAGAATGAATCTTTCGGAACTAAAAAAGTTTACAGTAGATTAAGTTATTAGATCTTATCTAAAAGGATTTTAAGCATAATAAGTTTAGGTATATAAATTAAAATGCCTAATATGAGGATTGTATATAAATAAAATATTAGAATAATGATATTCTTATATTTACTTAGTATTACTCTAGCTTGGAACTATGCTGAAGAAGGTCGTGATTGGGATGATTTATGTAGCAATGGTGCTTTGCAATCCCCTATAAACATCAACCCATATATTACAGTAAATATTACCCAAAACTCTTCATCATATTGGTTTTTATCTTTAGGCTATTCTAATACCTGGGTTTATAACAGTAATTCCTCATCATCATTTACTGGATTTACTTATAATATCGATTTAAACTTACATATTATAGCTGATTTCGGTCAAGTAAAAATAAAACCTAGCGGGCTTATATACAATACAAAATCCATATCTTTTCATAGTCCTTCTGAGCATACAATTGATGGAGAAAGATATCCTTTAGAACTACAAATAACTCATACAACAGGAAAGGAAACTTTGATATTGGTAATATTATATAAATATAGTGTGAATTCTAATAGACTTTTAGATGAAGTGATTTCAGCTTTTGGTAGTATTTTAGGTCAAGATATAGATTTGAAAAATGCAATTGATGGATGGTTTGCTATAAAGGATTTTTATTATTATAATGGGTCTATGACTATTCCTCCTTGTGAAGAGAATATTCAATATGTTGTTTATGAAAAAATTATGCCAGCTTCTGTGAGTCAGATTGAGTATTTTAAGAATATTGTTTCAGGGAATAGTAGGTCTGTTATGCCACAGAATTCAAGGAAATTAGAACATTATAAGGGATTAGAGGATAAAGAAGGCTATGGAAAGTGGTTAGGCATTATGGCTTTAGTTTATTTTATTTTAATAGCATGATAGAGTTTTGTATGCAGAAATTAAATCATCTTTATAAGAATTATTATGAACTACTAATGATTAAGAAGTCAGTCCGTTTTCAATACCATCTAAAAGGTTTTCAAAGAACTGCTTAGTAACTTGGAAGTAATTTGTCAGATCACTCTTATAATGATAAAATTTCGATTTGTCAGTAATATTTAAGTCTAGAAATTCATCTAAAGGTTTTTCTACAAGTTCATGTAAGTGATCTGTATTTTCTTCAAGCTTTTCTTGTAGATGTTCAAAAAGATTTTTTTCTAATCCAGGTGCAAGATAATATCCAAAAACATAAGTCCACTTTAAAACCCTTCTACATCTTATAACTTGCTCAACAGCAAGTTTTAAAAACTCAACTTCGCCTATTGGATATTGTTTAATATCGTGTAGTTGCTGCATTTTTTTTTCAATTTGAGGCATTTGTTTATCTTTAGCTAAAATTTGCGCTTTAGAGTGGTTGTTGAATCGTTCGAAGTACCACATGTATTTGTCTAATTCAGTTTTAGCACTTTTTCTTTGACTCTCTTGAGATTTAAAAGCTTCATTTTTAGCTACTAGGTCTTCGTACTTATTGCATTTATAGTATCCTCCTGTGGTTGATCCATGTTCAGACCATATCCCACTACAAAGCCAGCAAAACTCATAACCACAACCTCCAAAATCCCTATAACAAGTCATATGATTACATCCTTGATTTTTTTCAATAGGTTTTCTACACGAAGGGCATTGTTTAGTATTAGCCAAAATCCAATTAATATTCTCGCTTTCAGCTGAGTTTTTAATAGTCCAATCTTTTACAGCCAAGCATAAAGTTGGTCTATGCGCTTCATCTCCACAATTAAAGCAAAAAACATAGCCACAATTACATGAGATTTCATGGATGCCCATATTACTAAACTCAGCAACATAGTCACACCCTGGATATGGGCAAAATCTATACATCGGGTTCATAGCAATAAAGTTATCACATTTAAGCTTCAAGTATTTATTATAGTTTTCACCATTTGAATATTTCTTAATCATACTCTCTGGGATTTTAAACGTACAGCCAAAATTTGGGCATATTGCATGAACTATAGTTCCTTGACGTATAAGATCTTCTAAATAGCAGCTCCAGCAATTACAGCAAAATGCATGGCCACACATTAAAGCATCCCTTTCAGCTCTATCTTCAAAACATATCTGACATAATCCTTGAGTTCCATGGACTAGTTTAAGTGAACCTAATTTTTTTCCACGAGTTTTTGATATGTCTGTATTACTTGGTTCAAGAATTCCAGCTTGGATTCTAACTTTTGATTCATTCTCAAACCAATCTTCTTGAAGTTTATAAGGCTTCCATTTGTAGTGATTAAGAAGAATCAGAGATTCATCAGCTGAGATCCCAAACATTTCACTGTACTCCTCCATTGCTGATTGGATTTTGTGAGAAATGTCAGTAATTGTGAGGATCGAGTATGATTTTTGACGAACGTGGATTGGCTGAGAATAATCGTCTTCTTCATTTTCTTCGTCCCAGTCTTCATCGGAATCTGACATTTTTATATATTTATTATGTATGAAACTAGAATGGCTATATTGAAATAATCAATTAGTCTTATTAAATGTTTTAGTTTAGAAAGTTTGTATATAATTTATAAAAATATAAGTATAATTATGAATTTTATATATGCTTGTATATGATATTTAGAGTTTAGTTTTTGTTTTTTATTTTTTATTATATTTTATCTATTACAAGAGTTTTAATTGTTAATAGCTTAAGCCTTATGAAAAAAAGTAATATAAAGTTTTAAATAGTTCCAAAGAGATTATATAATAAATGGAAGATGAAAAAAGCTCGAATAACTCTCCTAAGCCGATTATTATAAGTAGAAACAAAGATAATAGGTCAAATACTTATGCACCAAACAGGATGGTAGGTAAAATTTCTAAGAAGAGAGTTGTGTTTGTTGATAGAGTGAAAAATGCTCCATTGTGTACTGTATTTAATTATGAACAAGTTGATATTGCTGATGAGGATGATATGCAAAAATCAACAAGCTGCGCATGTTTCGTTTTTTAATGAAATTTAAAAAAGAGATTTACTTGGGCAATTTAGCTTTGGTAGTATCGTTATATTAAATAGGTAAATTTATGATTTTTGTTGTTAATTTGTCTGATTTTTGTGATTTGAGGTTGGTTTTAGATTTGATTTGTTAGTGGGAAATGATGAAAATTAAGATTTAGGATATTTTTTGGTTTATAGGAAGAATAGAGAGGGGTGCTGGATGGTAAAGTTAGTGTTATTTGTTAGAATTGGGTAATTTGAGAAGTTTTTAGCAATTTTGAAAAGGTTTAGAAATATGTGTGAGATGGAGATGAGATGTTGGAATTGTTGCTGATGCTATTTTGCTATTTATATGAAGATTATTTCAGCTAATGATTGGGCTAATGCGTGGTAATCGTTAATTATGTTATGGAGATTAAATTAGCATTGAAATTTGCATCGTCCAAACGAATTTACTACACTTTTATTAGGTTTCGCTGCAGATAGATGCAATTTACTTAAAGATATTATCATTAATAATATGATTTATTAGTTTCGGATAAAATAAATGTATAAAGTAAACCCTCTACTTTATAATATTATCGGGGATTTTGAAGATATTATAAACTAAAGTTAAGACTAGACGAGTTTCTAGATTTATGGCAGCTCTTTTACCAATTTTTATATGATTTAAAGTGAGTTTATAAACAGAGGATTATTATAAACTAGAGGGGTTATAATATAAGAGATATTATAAAGTAGAAGGTTTATTGTATACATTTTTTGCAACCTAATAAAATGTTCATTATTATTTATGATATTCCTAAATAAATTATCTTCAAAAAATGTCAAGCTTTACTTACCAAAAAAAAATATCATCCATTTAATTTAAATCATCATCAAACTAAAATCATCCCATATTCACAATATCCTATATAATTTCATCACTTCTCTTTAATTAAAAAACTCATTCAAAATCTATGTATGACTTAAAAAAACTAACACCCGACTTAAGAAAATATCCAACCCATCATCTCATCAATACCCATATTTTAAAATCATCACTATTAAATCACTTGCAAATCTAATTACCAAAACAGTATATCTATTTCCTATCCTACTTCTTAGCATATCCAGGTAAATTCCCTATACTAGGATAGTCTGTATAGCTTCCTGGTCCAGGGTTAGGATTTTTAATATCCTTATTTTTTTTTTCACTTCCAAATCCCCATTTAGGTCCTTCAACCTGTTTATTCACATCATAATGTCCAGGTCCTGGGACAAAAACTCCTTTTTCTATAGAAAAATTAAGCCCTTTCTGTTCTTTCCCAATAGTCCATTTCAGTTCACTACATGATAAACTTGGATTATATTCTCCAGGTCCAGGATTAAGGTTTTTTTTATTAGAAGCAGTCTTAGGTCTCATAGTAAAAGCAGGTGCATTGGTTTTATTAACAATATTATACTCCCCTGGTCCTGGGGTTTCAAATATATTATTAATAGGTTTTCTTGCAGATGATCCAAATACTGATGCACTTTTTCCTATAGTAACTTGTGGAGAATATGCACCAGGTCCAGGGATTTCTTTAGTATTTGATGATAAACTCCCTCTTGAAGACTTACCTAAACTCCATCCTGGAGTTTTATTTATAGAATCTGATGGGTTATAACTTCCTGGACCTGGGTTACTATTTTGAATACTGCTTTGGGGTCTTCCAGTTATAGTAAATCCTTTTTTACTTATTAAATCTGTATTTGAATATGACCCTGGACCAGGAACATTTACTTTAGAAGAATTACTTCTAGCCTGAGAACCAAAACCCCAACTTGGCCCAATTGTTTTTGCATCAGAATTATAAGTTCCAGGACCTGGAAGACTATCTGAGTTTGGTCTTTCAGTTCTTGACCCTGAACCTATTTTATAAGCTGGGGCTCTATCTTTTACAGCTAATTCATTTGAACTTTGATCATAATGTCCTGGACCTGGGTTTAAAGAATTATTATTTTGATCTTTACGACCTAGCATTGTAAATTTAGGACCAGGTACAACTTTTGGTTCAACTTGATAAGCCCCTGGACCTGGAGTTTCTAATGTTTCGCTTAGAGGAAGTCTTTTTGAAGAACCGATTTTAGGAGCGGGTTTATTGATGATTGTACTTTTTGCTTCATAAGTTCCTGGACCTGGAGTTGTTGAGGATAAGAGGGCAGGGCGAGAACTTGTTCCAATTTTGAAGTTTGGAGGTTTTTCAAGATTGCATAAGGTAGGGTTGTAGTTACCTGGGCCAGGTGTTGTGAAATTGTTTTTATCTTCTGATCTACCTCTGAATGTCCATGCTGGTGCAGAAGAGGTACTCATATGATTATTAATAATTATGCGGATTTTTAGGAGGTATGGCTAATTTTTGATCTTAGGAAGTTATAAAAATATGATGAAGTAATTCATACATAATTTAGTTAGGTAAATGGCTTTTCAGTCTGGTGCAACATATGGTTATAATCGAGTTTCTCAGAATCAACTTATGGCTGCATGTCAGTTTATAGATGATATTACCGAATGTTTTAAACACACAATTTTACCTTCTAACTCTTTATTACAGGTAGCAGACTATGGATGCTCAGAAGGTATTAATTCAATCACAATCTTTTCTGAAGTTTTTTCTAAGTTTCGAAAAAGCTCAAAAAACCCAATCATGATTACCCACACAGATTTACCTAAAAATGACTGGGTAGAATTTAATAATTTTATACAAACATCAGAGAAAAGCTATTTGAAAATTAATAATGTTTACTACTCAACTATTGGTCGGTCATATTTCAATCAAATTTTCCCTAAAGAAAGTATTCACATAGCATATGCAAGCTATTCTATGCATTATTTATCAGCTAAACCAAAGAGAAACCCCGGCGAGTACTTTTGGGTTTTTCCTAATTTAATTACCCAAGCATGTAAAGATATGAAACAGCTTCTTAATCTTCGTATAGAAGAAATTATTACTGGAGGGTATTTTTTTTTTATTATTAATGCAAGAGAAAATATTAATGAAGATCCAAGCTTATCAAGATACAGTTTTAATGTGATTAAAAAATTAATGGATAGAGGGGATGTTTTACCTGATGAATTCACAAATTTCGTATGGCAATCATTTCCTTATCATATAACAGAAATACAAAAAATCTTACAAGAACTTAATGGGAGAATAGAGATAATAAAATGTGAATACGGGAAAATATTATCTCCTTATTATTCAGAATACCTTGAAACTAATGATATTGATGCCTTTGAGAAAAAAATTACAGATATGATAGTGGTTAGGATGAAAAATGCTTTATTTTCATGTTTATTAAGGAGTGAGGAAGAGAAAATGAGAATACTTTGTATGGCATTGGATGAAATCAAATTGACTATCAGAAATGAAATTCAGCCATTTTATCAAGATTATATAGTAGTAATACTTAAAAAAATCTCATAATCCTTATATTTGTAACAGTATATCTTAAATTTATTTATCATAACAACGAATATCTTTTCAATATAAAATACAAAAATTTTAAGATAAAAAATTATCATCATCAAAAAACCTAGTATATATAAATTACTATGAAAAACACCACAAACATCATACTCTTTAAATTAAAAAAAAATATCTTAAGTAATTATCTGATTAAAGATTAGTTTTCCTTGGATTCGCAGACTTATTGGAGCTCTGGTTTCCTTTCGTACTCCTAATCGCTGAAACTGGTATTTCCTTATACCTCTTCATCCTAAACTTCAAAACAGCTCCAGGAGATCCAGTTTTTTTATCTGCAGGGGACAATTTTCTCGAAGGTGGTGAATGTACAACCCTAGTATTCGGTGTCTGTATTGGTTGCAATGATCTTCCTCTAAAGCTTTTCACTTGTATTTTCTTTGCTTCTGGAGGTGGTCTTGGTATAATCGGTAATTTATTTTTCATAGATATAGGTTTCCTTATAGTATCAGGTAAAGCTTTAACAGGTATTTTATGAAATGACAAATTATTACTTTCTTCAAGACTTGTATCACGAGATCTAAAATTTTCTTCAGGCTTCAAAGTAATTCTTGGATTTGACCTGGGACGTGGATTTTCAGGAAGGAAAAACAAATTCGTCTTTGGAGGGAAAATCGATGAAGAACTTGGTTCTCTTTGATCCATACTAAATTTTTTACGAGATGAAACTATAGATACAGCATCATCAACTTCAAGTATAGAGTTTTCTTTATGACTCTCATCACTCATTCTTCTCTTTGAACATAAACTAATATTTTGGCTAAAGTCTTTGATTATAGACATTGAACTGTTTTCTTGTATTTTGCTTAAGTCAATTTCTGATATTTCTTGGTTTTTATCAGAAGTTTCTTTAATAAAAAGTGGTTTTTTAGATTCTTCATTAGGTTTGGATTCGAAAAAAACATGCTCAAAGTCTTCAGAAGGTTTTGAAAAAGCCCTATCAAGTTCATTTAAGAAATCTTTTTCCTGTTGTGACTCTTTTAGACCTTTATCACAATCTTTTAACCCTAAAAACCCTTTGCTTAGATCAAGTGACTCTTTACTAAACCCATGCGACGAATTATGTGAAAGTTCAATTTCTTTATTCTCCCCATATATCGAACTCATATCCCCCCAATTTTCCTGTTTAACCAACTCCTCTATATCTACCGTTTTTAATTTAGCCTTATCTTTTATATCCCCATGTATCAAATTATATACAATATTTTCCCTTTCACTAATACTAAGTTTATCAGATTTCAACAATTTAATAAGTCCTTCCCTATACCTCTTACTCCCTTTCATCCCAAAAATAATCCCAGTATTCATAAGTATCAACTCTGATTTACTTGTTTTTTTCTTTAATTCAGCTGTTTTACTTAAAACATTTTCAAAAATTTTACTTGAGTATTTTTTGCTTATAGATTTCAAATCACAAGGAAGAATTTCTGATGATGATTCACTACATATAGTATCATCATGTTTAAATTTATATAATTTTTTTCTTAGTTCCAATAATCTTTCAAATACAATTTTCTGAGTTCCAGTTAAATCATCGAATATATCATAAGCAAATGATGGGTTTGAATTATCTGAGTTTATATCGTAAATAGGTTCAGCATCTGGTTTTTTTAAGTCTATGTTGTAGATTTTACGTTGTGAGATTTCCCCTAAGGCGATTTTTTTTTCTTCTTGGAGTTCTTCTTGTGAAAATAAAGCTGGGAGAATTTCTTTGAGGTTTTGGGAATGTTCAAGTTTTTTTTTGTGGATGTGTATTATGTCATCTAGTTCAGAATCTATTTCGCTTAGTCTTTGTTGGTAAAGAGCTTCAATTTTCTGTTTCGTTCTTTCTTGCTCTTGCATAACTTCTTCGATTTTTTTTATCTGTTTGCCCCACATTTCTTTACCTTCTTCTAAGTGGTCTTTTATAGCTTGGATTTCTTTTATCATTTCTGATTCTTTACTTTTTTTTTGAGTTAATTTTATTCTTAGTTTTAGCTCAGTGTTTTTGTTATGTATGTACTTTTCTTTTAATTCAGAAAACTCTGCGTCTTTTACTTGTTTTTCTGAGATTAAATGGTTTAATGTTCGTTCCCATTGTTGGAAAACTCGACTTAAGTGCTTTGAGAGTTTTTTATCACATTTTGATAATATTGTTGATGTTGATAGATGTAAATGTTCTATAGAATCGTAGATTGATACTTGTGTTGAATGAGCAGTGGAGTTAGCATTCATGATTATTTAAATATGAAAAAAATATTATCATTCAAGTTTTTATCGATAGGAACTTCCACACATAACCTAAATTTCCAATAAGTTCATTAACTTTTATATATTTCATCATTATCAAAAACGTATTATCCTATATTTCAAAGATAACACCACATGCATATCCTAGTCCGGTAAAGAAATTTTCCAACCTATTTCAACACAACTCCTAAATCCCCAAAATAATAAAATCCTCCTAACTAAAAAAAACCAATAAAACTAGCCACTTTTGCCCTAAACTCGATTTTTCACATCCTAAAACCAAAAATCGTATACTAAAAATAACTCTACCCCACGATATTAATGTCGAAAAGTAGTCACAGTGGGAATATAAAAGTTTTTTGTAGATTTCGGCCACTTAATCCTCATGAAAAACTGACTTCTGAACTTATTAAGTTAGAACATGACAGTAACATCTCAGTCACTGTTTTTCCTCAAACAGAACATTCAATACCACTAACTTTCACTTACGACTACATCTTCACATCTGAAAGCACACAAGAAGATGTGTTTACAATAGCCGCAAAACCAATAATCGAAGATGTGATTCAAGGATTTAATGGGACTATTTTCGCTTATGGTCAAACTGCATCAGGAAAGACTCATACAATGACAGGTCATGATATTTTCGACCCTTACACTATGGGAATTGTCCCTAGAATGATCTCGAAAGTTTTTGATAGTATTGAATCTGCTGATGAAAATGTAGAATTCGCTGTCAAAGTATCTTATTGCGAATTGTACTTAGAAAAAATTAATGACTTAGTCGAAGTTGATAAAAAAGCTTTGAAAATTCGACAAGATAGGAGTAAAGGGGTTTATATAGCAAATTTGAGTGAACATTATGTGGCTAGTGATTTTGATGTGTTTGAATTATTGAGGGTAGGGACTGAGAATCGACAAGTTAGTTGTAATAAAATGAATACAAAATCATCACGTTCACATACACTTTTTTCATTGACGATAACTCAAAATAATGCTCTTGATTTAAGTGCTAGAGTTGGAAGGCTGTATTTGGTTGATTTAGCTGGCTCAGAGAGGGTTTCAAAAACTAATGCTGAAGGGCAGAGACTTAAAGAACTGAAAACTATTAATAAAAGCTTGAATACCTTAGGGCAGGTTATTAATCAGCTTACGGATGGAAAAGCTTCACATGTTCCTTATAGAGATTCTAAACTTACTAGGATACTACAAGATTCTTTGGGTGGGAATTCAAAAACAGCAATTATTATAACTTGCTCTCCAGCTTTATCTAATGAATCAGAAACAATTTCTACATTACGTTTCGGCTTTAGGGCAAAATCAATAAAAAACAAACCCAAAGTCAACCGTGAGCTGACAATGGCAGAACTCAAACTTAAACTAGCCAAAATCGAAGAAGAACTAAGGAAAAAAGCTTTAAAAATTTCAACTCTTGAACAAGCAATAAGCCAAAATGAAGTTACTCTCCCAATAGATACAACAATTCTCACAGAACATACAGAAGAATCAGATGAATTCAAAAAAACCGACACTGAAGATTTTTTCGCTGAACTCGAAGATGGGAGAAACAAACTTACAACATTAGTCGATGAGAATTTTAAATACAAAACCTCATCAATTGAACTTAAATCTAACCTCGATCAAATGAATGATAACAACATAAACCAAACTGCCTTAATTTCTGTACTCGAAATGAAAATTGTTAATATGGAAACAGCAATTTATAATAAAGTTGAATTAACATCAAAACTCTCTATAGAAAAAGATGTCCTTACAACCAAAATTGAAGAAGTTCAAAACAAAAAAATAGAACTCGAAAGGATCTACAATGAAAAACTTGTTGAAAGCAACGAACTGAAATTTCAAGTAAAAATGCACGTTGGTGACGACGAAATCAGTTCAGAACCTGTTGATCTTATTGAACAACTTAAAAACAAATTAATGAGTGAACAACAAAAATACAAAAAAAATCAAACTGAAATGCAGGGTCTACAAATTCGGCTAAATCAAGCTTTACAAGAGCTTACAAGAGAAAAAAGAAATGAAGAAAAAGAACTTTTAAATAGAGAAATCCAAGCACGGAACGAAAAAATAAAATTCTTAGAAGATGAGCTTGAAACTATAACAGAAAATCATAGGTCAGTAAAAAAAATATTATCAGAAGATGAAGAAACATTAAAACAGCGAACTGATGAATTAGAAAGAACATTAGATGAATTGACAAATATGTATAAACAATTATTAGCAAAACAATCATCAGTTAATATAGAAAAACAGTTAAATATAAGGAAAATAACAAGATTAAATGAGAAAATCAAATTACTTGAAGATGAACTTAAAACTAAACGTGAACAACTTATGACAGCTGAAGTAGAAGCTAATAGGTTCCTTGATGATATGGCTTCACAGTCAATTTTCAATAGAATCAAAGTTCCCATCAAAGGTGGGGGAGGTAAAGGTGTCAGAGCTTCAATGGCTAATCGTTTATCTATACGTCCTAACAGGGCCTATGCTTCTATGGTAAGTCATTAATTTTTGGCATTAAATTTTTATCTCCATAATTATGAAATAACTTAATTTCCTATCTAAAGGTCTTCGTCTAGATTAAATTTATCCAGGCTTTCATATGTTTCTTCCTCCTCTTCTTCCCATTCAACATCAACATAAGGTTCTGAAACTTCTTCATTAGGATCAACACCAAGATCTTTAGCAATAAAACTTTGAACACGATGATAAAAATCAGCAGAGTCAGGTAATATAAACCCTGATTGAATCAAAGCTAAATCATACATTGTTACAGCTACATCTCTTTCAAAACCTTTTGTTGGTAAATCATAAGAAAAAGATAAAAGTTTTTTAATCATAGGATGAGCAGGATTTACTTCCCATGTTTTTTTCCCTGGAGGATTCATTGGGTTTTCTTTTTTACCAAAAGCTTGAGCTTTGCTTATTCTTTCCATATTAGCACTTTGTCCATCATCACCACTGGTTGTAATAACAGAAGGTTCTTCATGAAGTTTTCTTGAAATAGTCACTTCTTGAACTTTTCCTTTCATTAATCCTTTAAACCAATCAAGTAAAGTTTCATAATGTTTTTTTAAAGCTTTTTCTTTTTTCCTAGCGAACTCTTCATCTTCTTCAGGTATTACCCAGTCACTTGCCCCAACATTTTGTAAATGCATTCTTTCGTATTCATTGATTGTATTAACAGTATATTCATCAATTGGATCATCAAGAAGAAGGACTTCATAACCTTGAGCCCGTAGTTTTTTAATAAGTGGTGATTGAACTAGTTTATGTCTATCATCACCAGCGATAAAATAAATATCGTCTTGTCCATCTTTCATACGACTGATATAATCATCTAAACTTGTTAATTGATCAGCATTATGAGTACTATAAAATCTAACTAATTTGCATAGTTTTTGTTTGTTTGCTGTATCTTCAATAATTCCAAGTTTGATATGTTTACCCAATTCTTTATAAAACTCAATATATTCGTTTTCAGTCTCCCCTTCTTCTGGTTCTTCATCAGCAATTTCTTGTAATTCTTGAAGGATTTTTCTTGTGATTTTCTTATTAATAAGTTTTAATATTTTAGTATGCTGAAGGTTTTCTCTTGCTACATTAAGTGGTAAATCATCAGAGTCTACAACACCTCTAACAAAACTTAGATATCTTGGAATAAGATCATGAAACTCTTCAGTAATAAGCACACGTTTTACATACAATTTGACTGGAGCTGTAGCTGCATATAAATTCTTAAACATATCAGCAGCATCAGTACTTGGGATATACAACAAAGCTTTAAATTCTACTTCACCTTCTGCTGTAAAATGTATATACGACATTGGATCACGTGGATCTTTTGATAAAGTTTTATAAAAATTAAAATACTCATCATCTTCAACTTCATCTCTTAACCATATCGGTTTACTTTCATTTATCCTTTCCCAATCCCAAACTGTTTCTTTAACTAATCTTGTTGTCTTTCCATTTTCTTCATCAATTTCATCTTCAGGAATATCTTCTTCTCTACTGATTTCCTTTTTAACTTTTAAGTATATAGGATATTGAACAAACTCAGAGTATTTTTTTATATTTTTCCTTAAAGTTTCTTCATCTACAAACTCTGTCGCATCTTGTTTAAGTTTTATCGATATTCTTGTCCCTCTTCCTAATGTATTTCCTTTAGGATCTTTAAGTACACTAAAAGTATTGCTAGCTTTTGATATCCATATATGTTGATCATCATCATTATGTTTACTTGTGACTATAATTTTTTCAGCGACTAAGAAATTACTATAAAATCCAACACCGAATTGACCAATAAGATTTATGTCACCTCCTGAAGCTAGAGCTTCAACAAATTGTGTTGTCCCAGACTTAGCGATTGTCCCTAAATGGTTTATAAGATCATCTTTTGTCATGCCAATCCCGGTATCAGTGAAACTTAGTGTTCTTGTTTCTTTATCATATTCAATGAAAATGTCTAGGTTTTTGTTATCTCCAAGGACTGAATCATCAGTTATGGCTAAGTATCGCAATTTATCTAAAGCGTCTGATGCATTGGATATTGTTTCACGGATAAAAATTTCTTTATGGGTGTATAAGGAATGAATAAAAATATCCATCACACGAGCTACATCAGCTTGAAACTCATGCTGTTCTGCATCTTCTAGATTTTTTAATGCTTTTTCTAATGGGTCTTCTGGCTCTTCTACTTCTTCTTCAATAGATTCAGCCACTTTTTCAACTTCTTCAGCTACTTCATTATTGTTCAAGTCAATTGTTTCAGGTATTTCTACCTCATCTGCTAATACCAAAGCAGCTATCAAAAGCACTAGCAATTTCGCCATTTATACACGTGTTAATAAGATAATTTAAGTCAATTTTTATTTTTAAAATTAGGTTGTTGATGTATATTGAATTGCTGATGAAAGGGAATTGTAGTTAGTGATTTCAAAATTAGATTTTTTATTGTGCGAGCTTGAGGAATAAAGGAACTTGCTTGGATTGTTTAATAAATATTATCAAAAGGTTTTCAATTTTTTGCTCTCTTTCACGACTTTGGAAAATCTGAAACAGCAATGCTTGATTATATGATTATATTTTATGCTATGACTTCTTGGCAATTCTACTCTCGCATAAGGATTTTTTCATTGAGAAGTTTTTTGTCTTGATTAAATTCTATTGTGTTTTTTTTCTAAAGGTGAAACTGATTTGATGTCGAAATAGAATCTGAGGTTTTTCTGCAGACATTTATGATATTCTCTTGTTAGCCTTTTGCGAAATATGGATGTGTGTAAATTTGAATTTCGCTTGTGCTAAGTTATTTATGGAAGCTGCACATCATGCTTAATTGTCTGATAAAACTGAAGAAATTCTTTCGCTTGAAGTATTCAAAGTGTGAATTCAGTTATCTGTTTTATGCCTTAGTCTAGAATAATATATGGAAGTATTTTGGTTCCGAAAGGATGTTGAGAAGCGTTAAGAAAAATTTATTTGGCTTTGAAGTGTGTATTCTGACTGGTGTTCATAGATATTAGGGATTTTATTTTGAGTTGGGATTGAATGGATTTAAGTGATTTTTGATTGGATTTTGTAGAATAAAGTGTGGAAAATCCTTTTGAAATTGATGTTTATTGAAAATATTTTACTTATAAACCGTATCTTAAATCTAAAAAATGCATTATCATTTCCATTTCTTCTACTCAAAAAAAAATTACAATCCTCCTTCCATCTTCTAAAAATCATTTTCAATAAAATCCAAACCTAAATATAATTTTCCATAGTCATACACAAAAATCATAATTTTTATTCTACCTTATAAACTAATCCAAACCCCACACAAAATCCTACATTTCACCAAAACCCCACATCAAAATTCTAAAAATATCATTAAAAAACACAACTTATACCCATATCCCAACAATCCTAAAAAATCAATCCCATCCTTAAATCCATAATACCTCTCATATAAACCTTTATTCTTCTCACCCTTTCACCCCACACTATCAACAAACAATCAACAATTTAATCAAACTAATGTTGATTATATTTAAATACCTCAAAAAATGCACAGTAACTCCTAGTTAGAGTACAGGCTTATATCAAAAAAAGGTGAAGGGACTTTCAGCGAGGTCTTAAAAGCCCAAAGCATAAAAACCGGGAAATTTGTAGCGATAAAATGTATGAAGAACCACTTTAACAACATTGAACAGGTCAACAACTTACGTGAAATCCAAGCTTTACGTCGTCTTTCTCCTCATCCCCATATAGTAAAACTTCTTGAAGTTCTCTAGTAACCTCTAATTAGCGATGAGCCAACAGGTAGATTAGCATTAGTATTTGAGCTCATGGAACTCAACATGTATGAATGGATTCGAGGTCGAAAAAATTACTTACCAGAAGCTAAAATCAAGAACTATATCTATCAGCTTTTAAAATCTATTGATCATATGCATTCAAACGGGATATTCCATCGTGATATTAAACCTGAAAACGTTCTATTAATAGAAGACAATCTAAAACTTGCTGATTTTGGCTCATGTCGTGGTATTCATTCTAAACAACCTTTTACTGAATATATATCAACAAGATGGTATCGTTCCCCAGAGTGTTTATTAACAGATGGTTACTATAATTACAAAATGGACATTTGGGGAGTTGGATGCGTATTTTTCGAAGTCTCAGCTTTGTTTCCTTTATTTCCTGGTAAAAATGAACTTGATCAGATTAATAAAATCCATAGCATTTTAGGTACACCACCATTAAGGATTTTAGATGATTTTCGAACCCATGCATCACATATGGAAATTAATTTCCCTCCTAAAGAAGGTACGGGAATAGAAAAACTTATAATGCATGCTAGTGAGGATGCTAGGGATTTGATTAGTAAAATGCTTATTTATAGTCATGAAGAGAGGATTAATAGTAAAGAAGCTTTGGCACATCCTTATTTTAGGGATATAAATGAGGAGTATGCAAGAAGAATACCTAGTCCAACAACAAAGTTTTTACCTGCAGATAGTGCTGCGGGGGAGAAAAGCAAAGAGGAAAAAGGCCAAAAGAGGTTTTTACCGTTGATATCAAAGAATCCGAATTCGAAAAACCCTAGTTCTACTAAGATTTCTATGAGTATTGAGAATAAAACCCTTGCACCAAAGAACTATGCTTTGTCGATTAAAAATCCTGCGCAGTATGTACAGAAAACTTTTAAACCTTATTATTAAGATAAAGCAGATTATTTAAGTTGGATGGGGAGAGTTTTTGTAGAGAAGTTTTTTTTTGAAGACTATGTGGATTTATAGGGTTTTTATAGGTGTTTGTTAGGGTTTTATGATTTTTATTTGTGTTAGATGTGGTAAAATGGTAATTAAGCGTTAATTTTTATATAATGAATATTTTTATGAATTTTTAAGGTGGGTTAGTTGAAATTTAGGTTTAAAATTTAGAAAAAATGCTAAATGGACTTGCTAAATATGGGGACTTTGGGGATTTATAGCTAGATTTAGGACTGTGTTTTCTTAAAACTGCCTTGATTATTGATTTAAGTTTCCGATCAGATAATTCATTTTTATAAGTTTTGATCCTTAATGAGTTGCAACGTTTGCGCTTAGCTCTTGGCTTTTTTTTAGTTAAAGCTTCTAAAAAATTTGCATCTGGAGTTATCCAAAATGATGGAAGTGATTTCCGAACAAATTTATATTCCATTTATAATAGTTTCTATTTCTGTAAAAGCACAGTAGCTTATTGCTCAACTTAACATCTCAGAATCACTAAAATATAAAATTAAATTATTTAGATCAGCAGGAATTGAGAATTTCCAAATCGTTAGCGACTTTGATTTTACTATGATAAGATCTTCAGTCAATAGAATTCAAGGAAAAGTATCTGTCACTACAACCCAAAACATATCAAGTTGCTTAGAACATCAATAAATCATATCAGAATCTTATTAATTATTACACTACTATAGAAATAAACTCTATGATAGATGAAGGAATTAAAGCTCAATATATGAAAGAGTGATGGGCTAAATCATCAGCAATTATTATCCAAGATAAATATGATCAAAAAAAGACTTATAAAAATTGTAGATGATTCAAATGTGTATCTTCGATATGATATAGAGAAAGTTATGAAAATATGTGAAAACTTTAATGCGTATATTTATTTTTTCAGGAAGTTTGGGGAATGTGATTGATTATTTTATTAAGTCCTTAGGGTTTAGATTTCCTCAAAATCAACAACAAAAGCATGGTCTCAGTTGAGAAAATTCCAAAACTCATCTTATCAAATCCTCAATAAACACATCAAACTAGCATCTTCTCCATGAGCTTAGTCCTAACAAAAATCTGTTATTTTCCCTCACTCCAAGCATTTTCCACTTCATAATCCACATAAAATCCTATACAAAAACATCTAAAAACATTAAACCTAAAAGCCAATACCCAAAATTAACCCTTTAAATAATCAAAAGATAATAACTAAACTAAGATTTGTATATAGGAATGCCTTCTCTTTCAATATCCCTTCCATTTCTCCATATAATAATTTCTTGTTGCTTACTAAAACTCCTTCCATCTTCATCTTTCAAAAAAATATTCACATAATATTTAACTGAAGCTCTGTTACTGATATTGTTATAAGTTGATGTGATTTTACAACTTTTAAGAAATACTCTAAGTGGTATACAGTCTCCTTTAGCAACAGGTCCATCTAAAATCTCATAACTTCCAATAACATCAGTATAATTCGTAATATTTTTCCCATTACCAATAATTTCTTTCCTTATAATCTGTAAAGTGACATAAAAAATCCTAACACGGATTATATGAAAATAAATCCTTCCTAATAATACATCCTTACAATGGTATTTCAATTGTGAAAGCTCAAGCTCTATCTGTACTGCATCTTCATATCCTGATTCCACTTTAACCATACTATTCACAGCTGGTTCAGGAGTGAATCTTGCGACAAAAATCTCAGTTTCTTTTATAATATTGCTTGATAAGTTTTTTTCGATAGTAAGCCTTAATACATATTTCACTTTTAAATTTTTCCCATAGTAGCTCTCATAGCTTTTATCTACATCTAAAAATTGAAAAGGTATTGTCTGATCACTAACATAAATCCCAGCATTTTCAATTGTCCTGGAAACCATCAGAAAATTTGTATCCCACTGTGTATCATTTGTCTCTATATGAATTTTACCTATAGATCCGATTATTTCTATTCTTAGTCCTTGATGCTCTAGTGTTTTACCTCTTTTTAATGAAATGATAACAACTCCTTTGATAATTTCATCATGCTATATAGTATTTACAGCATAAATTGGAAGTTTTTTATCTATAGTCTTAAAATGATTTCTATTCTGTGAGCCTTCAAGGAAAATGTCAGCATCAGCTGTATTAGAAAAGAGCTGTATAGTCTATACCATCATATTTTTAAGATTATTTATTTAACCTTTTAGAAAATTTTCTTGTATGATGAGAAATTGGCGATGGGAATTGAACTTTAGGGATTTTAGAAGGCTTTACTTGGCTTTTGTTTAGATTTTGTGTGTGTTGGTTTATTGAGATATTACAAATTGACTCTAAAATCATGTTGTTTTGTATTGGTGATGTGCTTTGATCCTTTTTTTTTATAGTTGTATGATTTGTTATCTTGTCACAACATGTTTTATCAGAGTTTTTTATGTAATTTTGTAGATTATATTTTTCCAGCCACAGTTTGTTTTTACTTTCTATAATAGTGTCAAAAGTATTCAATAAAAATATCCTGTTTTCTCTATATTGTGCCTGACATGCTTTAATCTCTCCAGTCATAAACTCTATAATCTGAGCTTTTTCCTGATCTTTTATCCTGATTAAATTTTGAAGCTTTATAATCTCATCGTTAGACTGTGATTTCAACCCAGATATTTCTGATAAAGATTGACTGAACTCTGGGGTCTTTGTAGAAAGATTGGTTTCATTGAACAAAGATGTAAAAGTTATAGGACTTGACATAAGATTTTAAGCCCCCAGAATATCATATGAGATTTCAAAAATAAATAATATGCTAATTGTATGTTTATTAAATTGATGAATAAAGATATAAATTTATGGAATTTTATAAAATCATGATTGTGTCCTTGTTGAGAATTAGTAGAAGAAATAAATCAATCCATTCATATCATAAATTGTTTTTTCTTTTTTATTAACTGTCATAAGAACTTTAAATAATGATCCTTTAGTCAAAAAAAGCCCAATATTATACACAGCAGAAAAAAATAAATATTTCTTACACAACATTTTCTGTACCAAAAAAATTTTTTGTATTTTTTTTCATACATTTTCAATGAAAAAATATTAAAAGTACTTGCCTTTTTGCACTGATTCCATGCATTTGAAAATCCTTGAGAGTTTATTAAAATTTTATTAGGTAAAGAGTCAAAAAGCATTGAGTAGAAGGTATGGCCACAAGCATAGCAGTCAAACTAAAATTTTAACGCGATTTATTGCAAAAAAGTTTATTTTTTTAGTTTAAAACTATCACAATAATGAATTTGAAATTTATATTCATTAATTAATATATAAACACATATCTTATATAACTATATAAATTTTCTCATAACCTAAAATTTTAAGCTAAAACTCCTCATATATCATAAACTGCATCCACAAAAAAAAACTCAATCTAAGCACTTTTCGATTAAAACCTAATCCACAATAAAACCAACCCTTTCCCTAAACCCAAAAAAATCCACTTTTTTATCCTCCTCCCATCAACTTCTTCCTAAACNATAACTATATAAATTTTCTCATAACCTAAAATTTTAAGCTAAAACTCCTCATATATCATAAACTACATCCACAAAAAAAAACTCAATCTAAGCACTTTTCGATTAAAACCTAATCCACAATAAAACCAATCCTTTCCCTAAACCCAAAAAAATCCACTTTTTTATCCTCCTCCCATCAACTTCTTCCTAAACCAAATCTCATAACATAAAATCCTATAAAAAACTCAAACAAAAACCTATAAAAAAATTCTAATCACAACCTTCTAGATATATGCCCAAATTCATATAAATGAAACTTTTCACTATATTTTTCTTCATAGTTGCTATAAAAGCTCAACAATCCTGTCAAGCCGACAGCTCATGTGACAACCAGCCATCTTGTGTTGGGCAATTTTGTATCGGAAAATCCCTTTTCCCTTTAAATATCCAAGAAATTGTCGGCACAGGGATTCTGATATTTGTGTCTTCAGTGGCAAATGCTGGAGGTATTGGAGGGAGTTCAGTAGTCATAAACGTTATGTTACTGATATTTAGTTTCGCAGGGCATGCAGCCATAGCTTATGCAATAGTCTTTGTTTTTGCTGGAGCCACGTCAGTGATCTCTTTGCAAATCAAAAATAGGCATCCATATAAAGATAGACCTTTGATCTGTTATGATTTGTTACTTCAGATTATTGGTCCTTTAATATTAGGTGCTAGACTAGGTGTTGAGTTAAATCCAATTGTCCCTGTATGGCTTTTATTGTTTCTGATTGCGATCTTGACAGCTTTTTCGCTTTGTGATATATGGGGCAAGTGTAGACGTATATATAAAATTGAATACTATTCCCCACTTGTTCATAGCAAAAGCACTATTAGCGCACATCCAGAAACCCCTCTTGCAAGATTGATTAAGTCGTTTATACAAGACCAAGATATTTCTTTTGATTCACAGCAGTTCCAAGAACTTAGAATGAAGTTCTTTCAGAGATCAAGCGAAAACCTTCAAAGCTTACTTGAAAGCCAAAGTGAAAGTGAAAAACCTATAGAAAAACCTGAATCGCAATATGCTTATGAAGAACAACAGGATTTTAGATCTTTAAGTGCAGAAGAAGCTTATGAGAAACTACAAATAGAAATCACTCATATATATGAAAAAGATCGCGAATTTATATCAACGAATTTTATTATATGTTGTATAGCTTTGATACTTATAAACATTTTATATACAATAGTGAATGTTTATGTTGAAAATATACCTTGGATGCAGATGTCACTTATTTCTATGTATATTTTAAGTACTATTATAGTTATAGCTATAGCTTCAAGGCATTTAGTAAGAAAAACAGAAATTTTAGCTGCAGGAGATTTTGAATTTGATGAATGGGAAATTGTGTGGACTTATAAAAAATGTTTATGTACTGGGGTTTTAGCTTGGATTGCCGGATTTTTTGTTGGACTTTTAGGAACTGGAGGAGGAAATATTATAAGCCCTTTACTTATTGCTATGGGACTTAGGCCTGAAGTAGCTGCAGTTACTCATTCATTTGCCATATTTTTAGTCTCAGGAGTTGCGGGTATAGAGTATTATAGAGATGGGTATTATGATTTACTTTATGTTTCTTGGTTTTTGGTTTTTTCATTTGTCGGTAGTTTATTAGGGATTATGTGCTTGAGGAAAATGATTTTTAAAAAAAGCAAAATGTTTCTTTTGATGAGCTTTTTGACTGGACTTCTTATGTTTGCAGTGATGACTTCTAGCGTTGTTGGGGTGATTTATGCTTATAATTTTATAGTTAATTGAGTTTACAGATGAAGAAAATTTTTATATAAAGATATTAATTATTTTTTAAACTATGGATAATGCTAAAATCTGATTAGAGACATTTGAAATAAATAAGTTGGGAGTTTCGATATGGGATGATTTTAGATTAAATTGTTGTATTTTAATGGTTAAAGCAAGATATTTATTTTTTAAACAAAATTCCTCAACAGTTATTAACTGCATGATAACATTCATCATAATGAAAACTAATAAATTTTATAATCANTTCGATATGGGATGATTTTAGATTAAATTGTTGTATTTTAATGGCTAAAGCAAGATATTTATTTGTAAAACTAAAAAATAATATTTTTATTATGGCATAAATCTTCCTTATCAGCTACTTTTTTTATTAGATTTAAATTCTTCTACCGAAAATTATTAATTTTTCAAAATTTCACAATATATGTACTGTGCATTATTTACAATTTCATGTGAATTATCTAATTAGCAGATTATTGAAAATGCTTTTTCCTAAGTTCTTCAAAAGCTTGCTTTAAATTAGAAACTCTACTGATAAGTGTCAAGTTATTTTTAAATATCAACTCAAGGAAATCATTTGGAACCACGTCATCAAGTGTAATCAAAGCCAATTTTATATTCTCTAATTTCTCACTTATATCCTCAATACGAGCCGGTCCTACATTATCATGCAAATTCTTTGAAATCACCACAATCATTGCCTCAGAAGAATAATTTGGCAGTTTCTTCATAGCATTAAAAACCACATCATTAATATGCCCAATACACCCTGAATATATAACACTACTAATAAGATTCTCAATATCAAGCCCAGGGTAATCTCTTTCTACAACTTCCATACAGAACTTCGAGTCTATTTCTGCAGTAATCGCCCCAAAGTTCTCATTCTGTGACTGAATCTCCTCACTAACAAACGAAACAACCTCTTCATTAATGCCCGCTTCATTTAAAATATCATAACAAAGGCAAAAAATTATCGACTTTTTCTTCATCTGAGCTTTATCATATAAACTTATCAACAAAGGTTCATCATGTAATATTTTAAACTTACAATAAATCGCATATATTTTTTCAATTGATAATTTTCTTATCTCTGGGTCATACCAAATCCCTTGTTCCTATATAATTCTTACAACAGCCATAGTAAAATATAATGCAGCTTCATGATAACGTTCATTTTCATAATATATCAAAGCCCTTCTAAACATAACAGTTTGCTTTAAAATATCTTTTTCAAAAGTTATCCCCCCAACATGAAAATACAAATTCCTACTATTGCTATCTTTAACTTTAACACTAATTCTTTTTAATCTTGTTATATCAATATCAACTGTACAACCTCTTGAATTACTTTTCGCTTGTTCTGTGTATTCTGTATTAAGTTTTATTAATTCTTCATGTACTATATCTAATAGTTCTAAAGCAGTATGAAAATATTGTAATTTATGATAAACATAAGCCATATCTATAAGAACTTTAAGCATGCTTATATAATCATTTGATGAAGTTATATAGTATTGTAAAGCTTTAGTTTGAAGTTCAAGGACAAATTTCCATTCACTTCTAAGCTCATATGCTGAGTCTAATGAGTTTTCTAAAGATATTATTTTAGAATAGCATAATTGTAATATTCTTTCAGTCATATTTGCTAATAACATAGATTTTTCTGTATCCCAACCTTGAGTATCTTTACCAGTTAATATTTTGAGATCTTTTTTTTCTTTAAAGGTCAATTTATTCTCTGCATGTTCTTGGGCTACAACTTCATGAAATAATGTGTCAATTTCCCCAAGGGCTTCTCTGTATGAGTCAATAGCTTTTTCAAACTCTTCATTATCTAAATAAATGTTTCCGATAAGGTTTTTTGTTATTGCTAAGCCTTTATTGTTTTTAATGTTTTGAAACAAAGAATCTATTTCTTTAAGATTCTCTAAACGTTGACCAGGATTAGGGTGTAAAATAAACCTTGGGTCAATCATTTGCTCTATGACTTCAATTTTAAGTAAATGCATATCAATATCATTGACTTCTTTATTTTTTTCTAATTTAGGCATTCTTGGTATTGATCCACGCAAATAAGCTTCAATTGTGCATAAAGGGTTTGTCACTCTGTTTGTTATTGTTATCGACATCCAACATGTTGCAAATATCCCAAGTGTCATAAATATAAGAAATACTGAAATTTGTATAACAATAGTATTATAAATCCCATCAAGAAATATCCTAAAATCTTTAAAAGCTATATTTTTGTTAACCAAAGTTAATGATAAAAGGTTACCTGAATAGTTTTCAGAATCAATTTTCACTTCTGTATGTGTACCTAAATATTCTAAATTAAACCCTTTTATTGTAATAACTTGATTATCATTTATTTGAAATTCTTGAATAATATCATAACTTAATCCTTCTTCAATCTCAAGTCCTTTAGTCAATAGAAGTAGAGTTATGTTATAATTAAAACTATCAGGAACAAGCTTATTGCTATCTAAATAAATTCTGCTTCCAGTATAGTCAGTAATAATGTTTATATTATCATCATCATATTCTTTGATTAAAAAGTAAGAATTAGGCAAATAAGCTACTGTTGTATATTCAGCATCCCTAAGCATTAAAGATAAATTATATTGGTAATATAAAGCAAGGTTTTCTGATATAAGTGCTGTGTCACTTTTATATGCAATAAGACATCGGGAATCATAGATTTGGTAATCACCACAAGGCTTTTCATGTTCTATATATGACATGTTTATAGCAGGATAACGAATTTCTAGTCCATTGCTCAAAATCAGCCCAAGTTGTTTGTTTGAACCTTTGTTTAGGTTTTTGAGGAAAATAAAATACAGCTTCATGTATTTGTACTCAGGGAGATCAGAAATATCAGTTTTTTCGTCAGGATATAACCAAATTATAGGATCTGTGTATTCGTAATTATTGTTTATATAATCATGAGCATTTATCGCATATGTTTCCGTAAGATTACTAGATGGAACAATTACACCAGACTTGATACCTTCATAAAGAGCCTTTAAGTATTTAAGGCTATGCTCGTTCTATTTATTTCCTACGTTAGATATAAGTGAACTAATTCTTTGGGATCGAACTTGAGTTACTATATTAATATGAACTTTTTCTCTTAATTCGATGATGTCTTGCATATCATTAACTAATGTTATTAGTCTTGAATACAACATAGCTAAAGTGATTAATGTACATATTGCTATTCCAAGAAGTAAAGGACAAAAAGTGACGTTTTGAAGTTTTTTTCCAATTCTTTTTACATATTTAAACATAATAATATCGGCCTTATAAACTAGCTTAATTAATGTTAAATCTTTAGGAAGTTTTATGTCAAATGCTTATGTTTTATTAACAAAATGGTAAGGC
The DNA here is from genome assembly GCA_001970955.1 of Stentor coeruleus. Taxonomy (NCBI): domain Eukaryota; phylum Ciliophora; class Heterotrichea; order Heterotrichida; family Stentoridae; genus Stentor; species Stentor coeruleus. Next base: position 49,391 of record MPUH01000382.1, read on the forward strand.
TTTATGAAGAGTTATTATATAAAAATAGAAAAAAGAAATTCTTAGTTTAAGTTTGTGGAATGGGATTTTTTTCATTTTACTTAATGAAGTCTTGAGGTGTTAATGGGTGTTAGGGTGTTTATTTATTAAATTTGTTTATTTGTGTTTGAAGGTTGAATGGAAGTTTGTAATTCTGGTTTGAAATACTCTCAGGTCATTTTTTTTTGAAATCAGGCTAAACCTTGAAAATAACATAATGAAATGCATAAAAAAAATGTTTTTCTTGTAGACTTAAGCATACAAAACTAGACCATTTACATATAAAAAAATCTTATTTTAATATTTTACTTTAAATCCAATTACCCTAATCCAAATCACAATTAATCATACATCAAATATCTTCTATCCCAAAAGCAAAAATTCACACTTATTACATTCAAAAATTTTCATTAACATATCATATGCAAAAATCTTCCACCTCTAATAAATGGCTGATCCTGGGACTATGCGGATAGTTGTTTACAAAAACACAAAAAAGCTTTCAGATGGAAAGTCAATATTAATAAGCCCTAACTGGTCAAAAGCTCAAGTACTAAAACTTTGCTCTGAAATTCTTGGAGTCAAAGGTAAAAAAATATTCAACGAGTCTGGGCATGAAATTAATTCCTTTACAAAAATAACAGAAGGAAGTAATCTCTATGTTTCACAAGGCGAAAACTTCCAAGTCATAGGTTTTTCTCCTAGACCAGCAAAAAATTATGTTTTATGTGTATTAGGAAGTGCAGCTGTTGGAAAATCAGCTATAATCCAACGCTATGTACAAAACAAGTTCGTCCGTGACTATGATCCAACAATAGAAGACTATTATAAAAAAATTGCAAACATAGATGGAGAAACTGTGCCACTTTCAATCTTTGACACTGCAGGTATGGAAGATTATTACCCTCTTATAGATGAATGGATTGATAAAAAAGATGGGTTTATCTTGGTTTACTCTATGGATATCAAAGATTCATTACAGAAATTAACTATTTTTATAGAGAAAATCAAACATAGATATTCGGGACATGGAAGATCTGACCCAGTTGTAGTTATTGTTGGTAATAAGATTGATATACCAAATAGAGAAATATCTCAGGAAGAAGGAAGAAGATTTGCTGATAATTGTAATAGGAAACATTTTGAAGTATCAGCTGCAACTGGAGTTGGGATTGATGATGTTTTTACTAGCATTATTCGAGAACTGAAAACAAGAAGAGAAGAAAAGCCAGTTAATTCAAGCACTTCTTGGTGGTCTTCTTGTAATTTACTTTAGTTAACAACTTAAGATATTATCCTTAATGCTTAGTATTGATGTATTGTTTTGGTTATAAGAATAATAATGAGCTATGTAAGAAATTGTATTATAAGATGTGATATTTGTAGTTTTATTAGAATGATTTGAGATGAAGAAAATATTGTAGAGGGATAAGTTTGAAGATAATGATTTTGGGGGTTTTGATTGGGTTTTGAATATTGAAAGAATTGTTGTAGTAATTATATGTTTTTTAGATGGGAATAAGTNGATTTGAGATGAAGAAAATATTGTAGAGGGATAAGTTTGAAGATAATGATTTTGGGGGTTTTGAATGTTGAAAGAATTGTTGTAGTAATTATATGTTTTTTAGATGGGAACAGGCNAATTATATGTTTTTTAGATGGGAATAAGTTTTTGAGCTGATGATGGTATTGGTGGATGTGGTTAGAAGAATTTAATTTTGGTGATAGGCTAATATTATTGAAATATAATTTGATACTTTGCTAATTAGGTATTTCGCTTAATAAGTATCTTACATTTTTAGTATTCAAATAAAATTTTATTGCAAAAGAATATATTGAATTATGAATTTCTGTGAAGAAATTATTATGTGGTATAGATATCAGATTTTAATATGTTTGTTAAACAAATAGATTGATTTTTTTACTTTAAAATTATTATTTACGGTGGTATATATTGTAAATCATTAGTTGTTAGATTAATTATAAGATTTCATCGGGCATTAAATAATATATAAATTATAGTGTTATAAAATGAAAATTTCGCCTGCACATAGGTTTTTCTGGTAACATCAAAACAGTTTTAATCTTGTATTAGGATGCAAAGTAATAGCCGTGATACAAATCTTAAAATGCTTTATTACAATTGCCATTGCATCCTATTATTTAATAACTCAAGGATTATCACTTTTAGCAATTCATCACATAACAAGTAAAAATTACATAGTTAGCTGTATATTCTGCATTTGTGCGTATTCAAGTGCTAATGTTCTTATTTTATTTTATCAGAAGTCTCATAATTGGGATAAATTAAAAAGATTCTATAGTACTATTTATTGTGGTAATATTTTATGGATTATTGAATACATTGTTATGATTCAAGTTTTCAAAGAGTTGAACGATGATTCTATTTACTTCCTATATCTTTGTTTTCCTACTGCTTATTGTATCCTCTTTCAAGATGTGTATTGTGCGTATATTGTTTATTCGTGTAAAAAGTATATTGAGTATTATAGAATATACAGAACTGTTGCAAATAATAACTCTTCTATACCTTCAATTCCTGTAGCTACAGAATGTATTTTAGAAATTGGTATTCCAGAAAATAATAACGTAATAGTTCCAAACACTGCTGTTATTCATGATTTTACTGATAAACCTATTCAAAATAAAAACTCTGAACCTAAAGTTGAACTCAGTAAATAATTATAAAAACGTATATTTAATACAACTTATAATAAAAAGCCTATATATAAGCACATCCAAAATATATAATCTAATAATTTTACCATACTCTAAACTCCTTAATAAATTTTTTAACAAAAACCATAAATTATTAAGTCGCATTGAAATGACTATCAACTAAATATTCAACATTTTGACTAAAATCCTCAACAATATTCTCAATATTATCCTATATACACCATACCATCAACCACTCTTGTTTTTCCCCACTAGCTTCCCCATCAAATTCAAAATTGCTCACCAAATTTTTAATAAGTTGGTGCATTTGACTTTTTTGTTTCATAACCTTTTCTCCTAACCACCCAATTCCTTCAAGAAACTGTGATTTACCTGCTTTATTTTTTTTAAGCTCATTATTCTCTTTCTGTAATTTAGCATTTTCGATTTTAAGTGAATTAATAATTTTAAGGGTTTCTTCTAAATCCTGTAACTTAGGCATAACTTCAATTTGCTTTGATGATATGACACTGATTTCATTTGTAGCTTTTTTAAGTTCCGATTTCAATCTACTATTCTGCCTTTGTGTCTTAACATTATCATAAGGTTTTCTCATAAGTAATTGTCTTTTAAGATCATCTATTTTTGATTGATAATCATGTTTAAGTTTAGATATTTGGTTTTTTTCTCTTTCTCTATAAGTTTTATTTATCTCAAGCATCAAAGTATTAAGAACATCATCACTTAGTTCAGGGGCTTTTTTATATACTTCAATAGCTTTTGTAACTTTTAAAGGTACCCAATTTTGTGTTTCATCAGCTGCTGGCTTGTTACTATTAATATAATGTGCCCCATTACTACTTTCTATAAAGTCTCCTAATATTTTATATTCATGGGATTTACTTAATAATGATAATAAACGTTTATTATCTGCTTTTAAATATTGGAGTTCTGATACAAATTCTCCTTCAGTTTTATTGTTTAGAAATAAAGTGTCTATAGATTTTTCTGTTGCTTTTAAGCGTTTTTGTAGGATTTCCATATCCCGGTTTTTGTTTTCTAGTTCTTGACGCATTTCCTCAAGTTTTTCTTGTGAGAAAATTTGATTTGATGTTAAAGTTTCAATAACACGATCTTTGTTTTTTAATGTTATGTATAATTCTTCGATTTTACGATCTTTATCTTCGTAGAAACGGCGATTTGATAATAATCTGTCTGAGTCTGAGTCTAGATTTTGAGAAGATCTGTCTTGGCTGAGTTTTTCATCAGGTTTGCGGCTTTTTGATTTGAGCTCTTCAATTATTTTTTGTTGGTTTTCGATTTGCTCATGGGCTCTTTCGATTTCTTCATTTGCTTCTTCAAGTTGGTTATAGAGTAGAGCATTTTTTTCTATAGACCTATCAAGTTGCTTCTTATTTTGCTTGAATTCTTCGAGTTTTAATGCGTCCCAATCCGCCATTTATACTTAAAATATTGTAATACAAAAATTCCCATGACTAATTGTGTAGTTTGTATTAAATATTAGAATAAAAAGCTTTGGTTTATTATGATATGATAATAAAAAAAATAAAACTATAAATGCTGAATATACTCCTCTAATTGACTAAAGTATCTTTGTACCTTACCTACAATCGCATAAGTAACTCCATCGTCTAATTCATCTAAAGAGTTAACCATATTATCCCCTTGTTTTTTCAAGTGAAAGTTTGTTATAAAATTTCGAAGCGAGTTATTTTCTTTTTGAATCCTACTAATTTTATAGTAGTTTTTATATTTTGGCTTTATTGGGGAGTTGTTTTTATCATAAGCCGGCATTTGTAAAGAGCTTCTATTAAGATACTGCTGCTTTATTTTTGGGAGCCTTATATGAGAGTCTTGTATATATAATTTGTTTGGATTTTCAGTTTTTGGTGATATCTTTGATAGAAAGTTTAAATTCAATTGACGAGGTGGAGAAAGATTTCTTCTTTTATAAATACTCATTTGTTTGAACAAAATATATAATGGAATGCATGGTAAGTTATATCTTTTCTCAAAAAAAAATCAATTTTCTAGCATAAATTCATCAAATTATGAATTTTATAAACATTATGATTCCTTCAATAGTATAGTTTATTTTTCTAATGCGCTAAATTTAGAACCAACAATCAAATATATTTAAAGTCAATTTTACATATATAAATAATGGCAGAAATCCTATTTGGTAGTCCTGCTGTACGGTTGAACGTCAATAAAGTTTGGAGAAGGATGGCAAATCCTGATGTTATTCATGGAACAGCTAGAGAAAGAAGAGAGTATATACAAAAAATGAAAGAAAAATATGATATAAACTGGTTTATGAGACATACTGATGGGAAAATGTATCACGGAAGTCAGAAGTTTTGGAATTATAGTGTTTGGGTAATCAGGCCTGTGAGAGGCAAAATGATTTCTGGACCGGATTTAGGTCCATATGAGAATCTAAAAGCTGTCACTCATGATTGGAATGCTTCAGACTTTATCAAAAAATATATGAAAGATATGGAACTTGATGATTTTACTCATCTTGATTCAATGGATTTTAATAAATTTGATGATCTTGATGATCTTGATGATCTTAATGAACTTGATCATTCTTATTATCTTGATGATTTTGATGAATTTGATGATTCTGATGATTCACCTAATTTTAATAAGAAATCTTAGGAATAATTGTGAGTATTTTATATTAACTTCATGCATTTTGGTTTGTGTGTATATTTAAGAAGAATTATTTTATACACTATTTATTATATCTAACTAATAATAAACATAACTGTATACATTACAAATAATCTTACACCATATCATATAATTAAAACAACAACTATAAATACCTTTAACACCCTTTAAGCATTTACTTTACAATATAATATAATATCATCAAAGCGCATCTTGAATAATTCAAATTTCTACTGATTATTAATTTAATAAATTTATTTAGAATTTAACACAGCTAATGCATCAAGTGAATCACAAGATAGTCCTGGACTGCTTCTAGCATTTCTCATAAACGAACTTTGTGTCATTTTAATAATCTCCTGATTGTCTAAAATATTAGTTGAATCATCAAAATCATAAAAACTTGATATTTTTTGAGCCAGATTCTTACTACATTTCACAGTTCTATTTCCATACTCAGTTCCAATAACATTAGAACTATTATATTTACGCAAATCAGCCTTGCGCTTTTTTTTAGTAAAATTATTCTTAGGCTCATCATATGGGTTTATAAGCCTCGTTGCTTGATTTCTTGAACGTATCCATTTATTTTTCAGATAATCATTATTCACATTTAAATGAAATTTAGTACAACGTGTTGCCACATGTCCTATTTCTGTACAAAGATAACAACGTATGTCTAAAGCGCTAAGATCTCCTTTTCTGCATTGATTTTTTGTATATTCGAATAATCTAAGGGCATCTGGATTTTTAGCGAAAAGCATATCAAGAGATTTTTTTTCTAATATTAAACATTCAAGAAAATCAACACTACGAGCAGAGCAGCATCGAGGAGTTTCACAAAACAAAGCAATTTCCCCACAATGTTTCCCACTTTTTAATAGTTTAAGTAAAGTTCCGGTGCTGCTTTGAAACAATTCTACTTCACCATTTCTAATAAAATACATACCTGCACTTTTTTCTCCTTCTTCAAAGATAATATCTGATGGAGCAAAAGTATTTACTTCAAGCAATTTACTTAGCTGCTGGATGAAGTGACTAGAATATTTGTGAATTATACTACAAGAATGTAGAACCGCGCCACGGGTATAGACAAAAATTTCTTCTCGTAAAGGTTCAGAAAGAAGTTCAATTATTTCTCCTTCACCAAGAGTTTTGAGTTTATATTGTTCCCAGGTGTATTCAAGGTATCGGCGAGTACGAAAACGAAGTTCAATAGGAATTTTCCTTCTTTTCATAAATGCGTTTATTGATACAGTTTTTTCTCTGTATTCACGCTCATCTTGAGTATATTTTGATACTAAAACCCCAATGCTACCTACAGTATAAGCAAACATACCACAAGAAACAAGCAAAGCAACAAGGGCGAAAATCATTTCATTCTTAGTTATCGGGACAATATCTCCATACCCCACAGTAGCCATAGTTGTAAATGCCCAATAAAGCGAAGTAACATAAACTTCAGCAGTACTCCCTGTTTCAAAATAAGCTACACTAAGCCAAGTATATGCATAATATTCTGATTCCATAAGAGATACATAATACCATAAACACGCTATCCAATGAGTTATAAAAAAAGCAAAAACAAAAAGCCTCAAAACTATCAAGAAATTTATTATTGCCTCACTATCTATATATTCTTCAATTTGTATGAATATTTTTTTCATTTTAGCTAATCTTATAAGCCTTAGCAATCTATAGAACTTTAAAACCCTAAGTAGTTGTGGTGCATAACTAAAACTATGAGATCGAATTTCTATTACATTATATACAACATCGTATGGAAATGTTGATATCAAATCAATCCAGAACCAAAATTTGATATAGTTTTTAACAATAGCTTTCCGATCATTAATAAGCTCTGCATGTGAGTAATAAGAAGTGTTGAAATTTAATAATATGTCGATAGTGAAGTATATCATGATACCAAAGTCTACTGTGAATATTGAGCTTGTTGATAAGTTGATACTGAATGCTATGTAAAAGGGGATAAATATAGCTTGATATAGTATAATAAAAAAACCACAGATATCCCATAAAATTTTCGTAGTGTTTTCAGGGCTGATTATGAATTTACTCCCAGGGTAACTATCTTCAAATAAAGGATTTGTAGGGAAAAAATCTACTTTCTCTGTGGGCGCTTTAACATCTTCTTTTGTAAATCGAGAATACATGCTTAAATCAAGTAATGAAGTTGAACTCCAAATTCTTTTTTGTGTAATCATATTATTACATTCTATCTAATTTTTGGATTCGTTTAATAATTCTTATGTAATATGGTAAATTATGAAGTACAATTTATTTAAAAACTTTGTGATTAATAAATAGATGAGTTGTATGTTTTAGAAGAAATTATGGATTTTAGTAGCTGGAATAATATATTTTTTTAAACAGTTTTTAAGATTAGGTCGTTGAAAAGGGTTTATTTGCTGATTTTTTAGATATAATGAGATTATTGTAGTAGTTTTATTATAATTTATTGTAGATTATAGGTTTATATTAGAAAAATAAACACTGGTGGAATTTAGGATGGATATTGAAATTTTGTGTCGGTATTTCCAATAGTAAGATTAGAATTAATTTCTGCTTTTAGCAAGTTATAATTTTACTGAGAAATTTCTTAATTTCAACTTATTATTTTCCCAGTTAATTAGCAGTTGGAATCTTTTATCTATGCTATAGAAAAGTTAAATAAGAATTCTTATGCTAAATGAATATATGTTATTATTTTTTGGAATAAAAACAATTAGTTATTTGATGTAAAATAAAGTGCTGTTAAGGTTTAGAAAATTATTGAGTTTTATATCATAAAATCAATTTGTTGATATTAAGATGATTTTATTATTGATTTAAATCACGTTCACTAGGTGTACTAAAAGAGCGATAATGCCCTTTCATAGAATCAAATGTTTTCATTCTATCTTTTGTGTCAGAAAGTTTCTTTAAAAGTTCTTCTTCGATCTTAATAAGATTAGATCTTTGATTAATAGCTTTAAGGTATTCATTCTTATGTTCATCTATAATCTTCAAATAATCTTCCTTCAAATTATTCTTTTGATCAAATATACTTTTTGATCTTTCTGTTGATGACTTCATTTTAGTTTCTTTATGATGAAGAGCTTTTCTAAAATTTTCCTGATGAATCATCTGTAAATACTCTTTGTACATATCTTCGTTAAATTTTTTAATGTTTTTAACTTCTTTTGCCTGATTATGCTTTTGTTTCATTACATCTTCATTAAGTTTTTTCATTTTTTCTTTCCTTTGTCTCTTTATGTCATTTATTTTTATTCTTATATGATCTTCTTCTTCTTTTTTCTTCATCTTATAGTTAAACTTTTCTTGAAGTGTGGACGTATGTTGGTCTTTAAGTCTTGATAAATCTTTAGCTCTTTGAATAGAAATTAAGTATTTTTTCTTAGCATTTTCTTCTTCTCTTGCAAGTTTGTTTATTCTATTTTGCAAAAACATGTTTTCGTTTTCAGCTCTTTTTCTTTCTTGTTCAGCTATATATTTTTCAATTCCATGTGTTGCATAACTTTTTGGTGAGGCTGTGGCCTTTCTATCTTGGTTTAGCAAATCCATACTAAGCTTTTAATCTTTGATTAATTTATTATATTCAAACTTTTTTACTTAATTAATGTGGGTATACTCATGCAATATAAGTAGTACTTAGCTTATGAATTCTAGCATTCTATTTTCAATAACTGTATTTTTTTTAAGTAAGCTATGTGCTATATTATCAATCCCAAATAAGCTCCGATTGTCTACTTCACCAATATCATCTTACTTTCTATTTATAATCTTTATGCTTTTTTGTTTAATTCATTCTCTAAGTAAAGAAAAATATTTTCTTTAATCAAATTAACTATTTAATTCAATTAATACCTAATTTTATATTTAGTCACTTCATGATCAATTGGAGCAAATGTATGGTGCTTTCCAGGTTTTAACTTAAGAGTATTCCCTTCAATCAAATTATAAAGCGCTAAATTGCACAAAAGATGTCCAGGCTTAAACTGTATTTGTTCCATATAAAACCTCCTATACGGTGAAATATTCTGAATATTTTTCATAAAATACTCTTTATCAAGTCCAGCCACATGAACATTCTCAATTTTAGTGACAAAAGGATTTCCTTCAATAGGTTCAATTTCAAGAAAATTTATTGTCT
>MPUH01000383.1:0-58908 GCA_001970955.1 Stentor coeruleus
TTACTCTTTTTTCCTTTGATATTTACTCCAATTTTAGCATCAGGCGCTTTAATTCCTCCTTTAATATCAACACCTATTTTAGCATCGGGTGCTTTGATTCCTCCTTTAGCATCAACACCTATTTTAGCATCGGGCGCTTTGATTCCTCCTCCTATCTTTCCTGAGATTTTAGCTTTTTTCTTAGAGGATGATGAGCTTGATGAACTACTCTTTTTTCCTTTTTTGATACTTGCACCTATTTTAGCATCAGGCACTTTAATTCCTCCTTTAACATCTGGTGCTTTGATTCCTCCTTCAATTTTCCCTGAGATTTTAGCTTTTTTCTTAGAAGATGATGAACTTGATGAACTACTCTTTTTTCCTTTGATATTTACTCCTAACTTAACGTCAGGTGCTTTTATCCCTCCTTCAATCTTTCCTGATATTTTAGCTTTCTTTTTTGAAGATGATGAACTACTCTTCTTTTTTCCTGCAACACTTGCTCCAATTTTCACATCAGGTGCTTTAATACCTACTCCAGCTTTTCCAGTAATTTTAGCTTTCTTTTTCTTATCAGATGAACTTGAAGAACTGCTTTTCTTTTTTCCTGCAACACTCGCTCCAAGTTTCACATCAGGTGCTTTAATACCAATTTCAGCTTTTCCAGTAACTTTAGCTTTCTTTTTCTTATCAGATGAACTTGAAGAACTCGAAGATGATGATGAACTTTTCTTCTTTTTTCCTTTAAGATCAACTTTCATATCAGGTGCTTTAATACCAACTTCAGCCTTTGCACCAGCTTTAGCTTTCTTTTTTTTCTTATCAGATGAGCTTGAAGAACTCGAAGATGATGATGAACTTTTCTTCTTTTTTTTCCCTTGATCTTTTTCTTCTTCACTTTTCATATCTTGTAATTCCTCTATATTAAAAACATCCCATCTATCAATTCCCTTCCCCCAAATTGCAGCATGAGGGAAACTAATAAACCCAACATGTTCTGAAGATTCCAACTTCCAGTTCTCTGCCAATTCCAAACTAATCCCTTCAATTTTTTCAACCCTTATTTTCTTATCCTCAAATGTAAACTTCCAAGCTTCTCTATAATACTGCCCATCAGCTAAATTCTTACCTCCGACCAGAACCCCAAATTTCTCACAAACAGCAATTTTCGGATTCAAAACTTCGAATTTCAGCTGCAAATTTTCCATTTTCATATCAAAACTTGAACTATTTAAATCAACTGAAAACACATACTGACTGTTTTTCAAATGACCTTTTTTTGACTTGATCTGACCTGATACAAAATAGATCCGACCAGCCTTTATGAAATTCCCAGCATTAAGCAAATTTTTAAGCTGAAAATTTTTCTTGATTTTAACACCTGACTCACCTTCTATCAGACTTTTCGATTTTTCATACAAATAATGTTCATTTATTATTTCCCAAGTATTTGATGAGAGTGAATATCTCATTATTGGTGCTGACTCAAGGCTTGAACCATTTTTGCATAGTCCACCCACATAATAGACCCAAGATGAATGCTCGAAAAGGGTACCTCCTTGTGTGGCGATTGGTAATTGGCATATGGCCTTTGTGTCATTGGTTTTAATGTCGACTATGTAGGCTTCATAAACAAATTCATTGTTTCGGGTGCCTCCGACAATTATGAACTTGTTAGTGTTAAGCCAATACACTGCGCTGTCTGATACAAACTCCAATTTGGATGTGAGCTTGGTTTTTTTCACACGTTTTTCTGATATGAATAGGACTCGCGAAGAATGCTTATGGATGTAATAGAATTCTGCATGACCTTGTGATGAGACTTTTAGTCCTCTTGTACTAATTTCCTTTCCTCCGCGACCACCCATTTAATTATATCCATATTAAATCTATGCCACTATTAGGTATTAACGTAAACTGAGATTTTATAAAAACTTGTATAGAAATAGGATAAAAGCTTAAGCAAAATTTAATCTTTTTTAATGATATAAGGTGAAATCATATAGAATCTTAACTTGAAAAGGGTTTTTTTTTATAGTTTGATATTCTTATTTTCCATAGTTTTTTTGATAGTGATGGGATTAAAGGTTTTCTATACTTAAAGGGTTAAGAAAATGATGGTGTGCTTGGAAAAAGTTTAAATTGAGGTTTTAAGATGCTAGGATAAGAGGGTTTTGTTGTCGGATTTTTTTTGATTTTGATGTGGGACTGGTTTAACTCTATGAATTGATATTAGAGTCTAACTGTATCCTGGTTTGCAGATAGTTTTGAAGTGTTTAATGATTCGCATTCGAGTAAAAATTTTAACTTTTGTATAGGGTGTTGAGTTAAATGCTCTTAAAACGTATATTGCTGGAATGTTTTATTAGAAATACTATTTGTTATTAGTTTAGGTATTTTTTAATGAAAAAAATCCTTCAAAGAAATTATATTCAGTGTTGTGTCTTTAGTATCAGAAGGCTAATTAAATATACACTTAAGTATGGACCCAAACTTAAATCACATTTTTGCATTTCAGCAAAAACAATTTCCATATTCCAAACTATCCAAACCTTTTAGAGTTCAAACCCCAGTGAACTTAGAAGAAGTAAAAAGAATAATCGAAGACAAACTAAGCGGAGCCGATAACCTAAAAACCAAAAGGCCCAAATCGCAATGCAGAGTTAAAAAATCAGATAGAAAATTCATGATCGAAAAATCCCCAAAGCTTTTACACAAAGATAAGCATTTTTACCCTAAATTCTCACCTAATGATTATAAAAAACCTTTTATATTCAAAGAACTCAAACTAAGGTGCCCAAGTCCTATATTAAAAGCTAAAAAAACCATAATTCTTCCTAAAAATCAAAAAAAACAAGCTTATATAAATATAAGAAAACTCCCTTCACCTTTAGGCTTTTTTGATATCAGCGAAGGTAAAAACAAAAACTCTCAACTTTATGTAAATTCAAGTTCTTCTAGTTTAAGCGATAGGTTTGCTGGGGCAACAAGATATGGCCAACTTATGTAAAATATCATAAGAATTTGTAATAAAGATAGAATGTGCAGTTAAATATTGGAATTAGTTAGTTTAAAAGATGTTTTGTTTTTTTCTATGATAGGATTTGGATTATGAATATAAAAAATTGTATTTTTTTTTGGTTTGGGTTTATTGTAGAAGTTCCATAGATTTGCATAAAACATAAACTTAAGCATAAGATTTATAAACAGATTATATAAACTCCACATTTTTCACATATAAAAATTGTAATTCATTTATAAATTTATCACTACAAAATATGAAGTTTTCTTATAAAACCAACTATCATCCTGAGCATACAAATTTTCTGAATTCCCTATAAGTATAATTCAAGAAAAATACCTTTTATTAATGATTATCTATGAGAATTATTAGCACGAATATGAGGGGTGAATTTACATTCACGTAACTCCTCGCTTTCTTTAAGCATTCTTTTTTCTTTAAGTTTTTCTTCATTCTTAGCGCGTAACAGCATTTGCCTTTCATACAAAGTCATTTTCCCTGATTTACTCGCCACAAAAGTAGTATCTTTTCTATGATTACTTTCTAATAACAAAGCTTTAGTATTATCTTCAAGATTTGATAATATTCGATCCATAGCTTGAGTAAAATCAGAAAACCCTATGGTTTTATGAGAAGCTTTAAGTTCTTCAATAAGTGGGGCAATAATTTTAATCATACTATGAGGCAAAGCTGGTATCGTTAAAGCTTCAGGGTTGATTTTCCCCTCAGCATTTGGCCCAAGTAGTTCAAAAAGTGTAAAATACTGGTCAAGTTTATCATAATATCTTCTTTGCGGTACTCTTTGAGCTTTTGATGGTGTTTTTATTCCATATCGGTTAATATTATCCCTTTCTGGGTATTTTTTCTGAGTAGGTGCAGATGATGTTGGCCTTCTTGATTGAACTTTAGTTAAAGCATCACATACTTGTTTAGCTTGATCTATTAACTGTGGTGATGCTGGTCTATTACGTGAAGGTAAGACAATAGCTTGTTTTACTAAATGAAACTTTTCTTTTTCTGGGGTTTTTTCAGCTTCTATAAGCAAGTCTATGTTATGCTCAATTAGATTTGTTAGGCTTTCTAAGTTTTTCATATCTAAATTATGCTTTTTACAAAATGATGATGCTAGGTCTATAGGCTCATCGATCTCATTGACAATTATTACATCGCTTCCTCCTTCAGGAAGTTCTATTGTTAGTTGTAAAATTTCTTTTGATTCCATTATTATTTTAGTTAAACTGTAGGTTTTTTAGTTTAAAGATTACTTTTGGTCTATAGGCTCATCGATCTCATTGACAATTATTATATCGCTTCCTCCTTCAGGAAGTTCTATTGTTAGTTGTAATATTTCTTTTGATTCCATTATTATTTTAGTTAAACTGTAGGTTTTTTAGTTTAAAGATTACTTTTTTAATGGCTTGGCTTGAGGGTGGAGTGAGGGTTTAGAGGTTTTTAATGTGAGTTTTTAGTGAAGGGGTTTGAGGAGGAAGGCTTTTTTTAGTTGAAGGGATTTATGATTGTAGAGTTTGGGTTTTGATGAAAGTTGGAAGTTAGAGATTTTATAAGCAGTTTATGTATTTAATTTTTTGGTTTTATTATAGGCTTTGGTGGCATGAAATCATATAATTATCCTGATGATTTTTACAAATAATAGTTAAGTCTTTATGTTTTTGTATATAAGTAATCATATTTTAAAAGTAGTATTTTCAATATGATATTTAATACTAAAAATTTTTCTATCCCATCCAAAAGCCTCAAAATTAACTTTTTCTACCCTTATCACCTTTTCGCATATAAAATCCTCATATAAAACTAATTAAAAACTGCAATTTTTTACCTCAGTCCAAAACTCTTAAAAACTTCAATAATAACCGAAAATAATTCTCAAATGGCAAAACCTGAACACGTAAGACTAGATTTCCTACATGCATTCGGATCTAGTGTATGCACAGAAATCCGTCAAGGTGTATGTATAAGTGATGAAGAAAGCAATTCAATTCTTTATCCTGTAGGCCGGCACATTGCAGTTCGGAACCTATCGAACAATGATATCAACTTTATAAGGGTAAAAATAACTTAGGAGCCACAACAAGTGTCTAAAATAACCTCAATGGCCATAGCATCAGAGAAATCTCGTCGTTTTCTAGCAGTTGGCGAGTATATCGAGACTGAAAGTTCAGCAATGATCTCAATATTTGACCTGAAAAATGGGGCTTACTTCAAAAGAATGCGTCAATTAGGCTATTCTGACTCTAAAGTTAATGAGTTTTCCTATCTAGCATTTTCATATGACTCTAAATTTCTCGCTGCTTCTAGTGGTTCTGGGGATTTATTAGCTATAATCTGGGATTGGTATCGTGATAAACTTATTGCAAAATGCAGTTTCCCAATCAGTTTATCCAAAATCTCTTTCAACCCAAAAGACCCATATCTTATATGCACCACAGGCCAGGGCCTGTGGAAAAACTGGAAAATCGATGAAAAATCATTCAAACCTCAACCCCCATTCTCAGGTATAGACCGTAGTAAAAACTATATTGACCATTGTTGGCTTGATGATGAAATTTTAGTTTCAATAACCTTATCAGGAGAAGCTTATATTGCCAAATCTACAGATTATCTAAATGTTATAGACACACCTTTTTTAAAAAACAATGAAAAAAAATCTGAAGTTCGACCTACTTGTGTCATTTGTACATCAAGCTTTATATACTTTGGTAGCAATGAAGGGACTATTTCGATGTGGCAAAAAACTACTAAAACTTCAGCTGTTAAAAGTTCAGAAAGAAAAGTTTCAGTTATTATGCAAAATTCACCACAAGGGGATATTTTCAATTTTGAGTTTGTTAGGATTTGGAGTACTTTAAGAAACTTTCCTATAACATCTTTAACATTTTCACAAAATGAAGAAGTTTTAGGTTTCAGTTTGAATAATAATGATATTGGTGTATGCAATGTGTCAAAAGCTATGCATGAAGAATTAGAGGTTAGAGTAGAGATTTATTGTCAAGGATTTCATAAAGGGCCGATTACAGCTATGGATGTTGCGGTGCAGAGACCGCTTTTGGTCACTTGTTCACAGAGTGACTGTTCGGTTCGGGTGTGGAATTATACAAATTTTAGATGTGAGATTGCTTATAAGCTGAAACATGATAATGATTCAGGAAGTTCAGAAGCGATAAATAGGTCGATACTTTCAGTAGCTTTTCACCCATCAGGCTATTACCTCTCTGTAGGTTTCGAAGACAAAGTGCGTATCTACCATTTACTTTTTGACCAAATCCGTCTTTTCCGTGAGCTCAGCATAAAAAACTCTACAAGCATGCGTTTCAGTAACGGTGGCCATTTCCTCGCTGCTTCATCCAATAAATTTGTTTATATCTACACATCTTTTACCTTAGAACAAGTTCAAGTATTTAAAAGTTTCAGTCAACCAGTATTAGACTTAACATGGACAAGTAGTGACCTAAAAATAGTAGTTGTAGGTACAGATGGAGTCATATATTTCTGTGATTTAAACTCTGAAACTGAGCATATATCAAAAAGTACTGAATTTTCTAGTGTAACCCTAGCTGAAAATGATATGGTTGTAGCTTGTGGTATAGACTCACAAGTTTCAGTCCTTATGGAACAATTAGCTTTTGATTGGAAGGCTTATTCAGTAGGATTAAGACCAAGATTAAGTCAAGTTCATTACTTTAAATCATATCATGGGACTGGATGTTTTATCTCTGGATGTTATAATGGGAATATTCAATTATATGGACCTACACCTTCAAATGCTATTATTGAAGAAATTGTTGCCCATAGTGGGAAAATCACTAGACTAAGAAGCTCTTATGATGGACGATATGTATTTAGTGGTGGGGAAGATGGGGTTATTTTCATATACCATGTAATTGAACCTAGAGACCTTCAGCCACAAATAGAAAAACTTGATGCTCAAGTCAAAGAAGAACTTCTTATAAGAAATGTTGATGAAAAACTTGCTGATATTGTCCTTATACAAAAAACCACATTAGATAATTTCAAATCCCAACTAGAGTCTAATAGACAAGCTATGGAAAACATAAGGCAAAAACGTGACTATAGCTTACAACAACAAGAATACGCTTTTGAAGAAAAAAGAAAAGATTTAGAAAAAGAACTTCATAATGAATATAAAGCTTTAGAATCTCAATACGATAAGATTCGAGATGAAAAAATGCGAAAGGAACGAGAATGGGTTGAAAGGCTAAGCAATTTAGAAAGGGCCCACAAAAATGCTATTGAAAGCGCAGAGAGCCTTTATGAAAAAAAACTTGCCCTTGAAGATGAGAAATTTAGAAAGCTGGACAAGGAAAAACAAGAACTTAAGCAATACTATGAAGAACAAATCGCTGTGTTGCAAAGACAAAACGAAGAAGCTATTGAGAATTTAGCTATAGCATTTAAAGAAAGCCTAAAAAAAACTCAAGAAGATTATGAAGAAACAAGGACAACAGCTGAAAATTTGAAATTAGATTATGAAGAAAGACTATCAATGCAAGAAGATGAGCATGAGTCTGAAATTCTTGATTTAAAAAAAAAATTCGAAAAACAAGTCGAAGAACAAACCACTGAAAACACAGCTTTAAGAAGGAAAAATGAAGCCTTGACTACCGAGCAGCAGATGTTTTCAGAAGAAAAAGAATCCCTTCGTATCAAAGGCGATAAGAAACTCAGTACAATCGAAGCTTTAGAAAACACAAAAAGCGAACTTACATCACAAGTTAGACTTCTAGAAAACGATAAAACTGATAAAGAAAACCTACTGATTGAAAAAGAAAAAAAAATATATGAATTCAAAAATGAGATTAAAAAACTTGATAAGCAAAAACATGTTCAAGACGCAAGGAAAAAGGAAATCCTTGAAGAACTTTTACCAAAAGATGAGGAAATCACAAAACTTCAACAAGAAATGCAGAAAATCCACAATGATTGCGATAAGGAAAGGACGAAAAATAACGAACTGAAAAAGAATATAAAAGAAAGAGAAGACACAATAGGGAAACTTAAAGAAGAAGCTAAAATTATCCATTCCCAAGCAGAGAATCGTGAAAGATCATTAAGGTCTATAACAAATGATATATACAACACAGTGAATAATATCGAGCAAAAAGATTGGCCAAGCGAACTTGATACTCTTTTCGAGAAATATGTGAAAAGTGAACTAAGTAAAGTTAGTAAAAAAGATCCAGAATGTATTGATGAAATGGAAGAACAGCTAAAATACATGCAAAAGTCTATAGAATTCATGAAACAAGCACAAGATCAAGTCTTGAATAGATCGAAATCAGATCTTAAAAAACGTACTGACGAGAACTCTACTTTAATACAAGAACTTCATGAATTAAGAACTATAAAAAACAGTAACGCTGTAAGCATAAGTGAACTTGAATATAAACTAAACAATTACATAAGGACTTTTAATGCTAATGAAAGTGGGAAAAAGAAAGGAACTTCAAAACAAGCAAGTAATAGCAATTTACCTAGTATAAACCCTGCACCAGTACCTATACAAAGACCTAATTCAGGAATACCGATAAAAGGGGTACCTAAAGGAAAACTTTATAGAGGGTCACCTTTTGAAAGTAAACTTGTTAATATACAGGAAAAGCAGAGAATTGGGGAGTTAGAAAATGATTTGTCAGAGAAAAAAGAGGAAAACTATTTTTTGAAAATTGAAATCAACAACTTAAGAGACGCGCTTAGTAAGATTGAAGAAGATCCACAAGATGATTAGAAATGCTAGATTAAGTTATTTTGAATGTAATGGTTTTTTTGGGTAAAATAAAGAAGATCCACAAGATGATTAGAAATGCTAGATTAAGTTATTTTGAATGTAATGGTTTTTTTGGGTAAAATATGCTGAGGTGTTGTAAATGCTTATGTCATAGGAAATTTTGTAATTAGTTTTGAAGAGAAGTGTTCAAAAACATATAATAAATAAGGATTTATGTTTCTAATCAATATTTAAGAATATTATAATACAGCTTTATTATTTTATTTATTTCATTTAGAAGTTTTTTATTATAGACTATTATTAAGATAAATAGTATACATAACTAGCATTAAAATATTTTTTATAATCAGCATAGAAATTTCGATATTTGATATCTTTTATCTAAAATTTATGCTACATGATAGAATACACACAATTAAAACTATGCAATTTTTTGGTTACTATCTATCTAAATTCTCTATCTGTCTTGCGATCTGGAATGCTTTTTCTGTCAAATCATGTGAGTATTTGCATCTAAGGTATGTCACATTAGCCCATATATTTGCATATTTGATTGAATCTTTTGAGTCATTGCCAAGATCCATAGCTTTCTCATACACACTTTTACGTTTTTCAAACATCTGCCTAGTTTCATGAGGTAACTTTTCCATTATTTATATGCTTTTAAATCTTTTATCCTATTAAGAAAACAAAAAATATCATAAAATTTATAAGATACTAATAAAAACAACTTTTTTCAATGCAAACCAGCTTATACATATAAAATCATAAAACATATACCCAATGTTTCTCATACCCATATTTTCCTACACTTATCCTATAAGACTCCTCATTTCACATATTATCAAATAAACTTTCCCATCCTTTTTGATATTATTTACTATAATTCCACATGGATATACATTAATATCCAACAAATTCTAAATTTATAGGCAACTAATATTTTACCTATTATTATCTTTAATCCACATAGCCAGCATTTTTTATTTACAAAATATTAATGCTAGGTCTTAAACTTTTTAGGAGAATCATCATAATGCCTGAACGCATCAAGACTTTACGAATGACCCCAAATAGCCCAGAAAAAATAAAAGCCTTAATGCAGAGCTTTAGGGAAGAAATGTACTCAAGCTTTGAAATTGAGCTGATTTGCATGTACCTCAATGACTCAATTGGCTCATTTTCTGAATACCCTGGTCTTTTAGCATCAATCAAAGATCTTTATGACAAAAATCAAAAACTCTATGATGACAGCACATTATGCGTACTATTCTGGCTTGCAAAAAAGAAAAACAGCCCAGACCAGAAATTCTTTGTCAAGCTACTTCAAAAATTAGAATCTAAAATCTCAGAATTAAGTATAAAAAACTTTATCTATGTTACAGAAGGTTGTGTGCATTATCCACACCTGATCCCAGATGACTTTTTGCAGAAAATTCAAGAAAAAATCAAAAGCTTTGAAGGAAAATACGACTCTCGAGAACTCAATCTTATATGTAACAGCTACAACAAAATCTATAGACAAAGTATTGAAGATATTGAAGTGTTCCAAGTACTCGAACGTGAAATCCTCCGTTTTGGCACTGAAGTTCCTACAGAAACTATCTTATCATTCCTCATATGCCTTAACAAAATCATAATTCGCCATCCAAGCGACGTCCCTAATATGATGCAAATTCTTCTAGTATCACGTGCTAAAGCTTTACATCCAGATATTTTATGTCGTCTTTTAAATGTTTTTTCAATGTCCCCTTTATTCTATCAATATACCAATCTTTATATATCATTTGAAAAAGTTATAGTAGAAAATCCTGATGATTATTTTGTAAAAGTGCCTATGAGAAGCTTATCAATAGCTCATGCTTATTCGAAACTTGAGGGTTTTCATATGATTACTAGGATGTTTATTGGGTTTATGCCAAGGATTCCAAAAGAAATTTTAGATGATTGTGAGGCACTTGGATATTTACTTAATTCGTTGTTGATAAAATACCCTGGGGATGATTATGAGAATATGCTTGTGAATACATTGTTTGAAAATGCTTATAAGATTTCGGATATGAGGAAGAAAAAAATTGTCATTGATATGATGAGGAGAAAATCTTTGTGTAGAGCTTTTTGGGAGAATATACAAAGCTTAGAGGTTTTATGGACACCTAAAGATCTGGCTCATTTTATTGAGTTTAAGGAAGAGCTTGAGAAATATGGCCTGCTAAAAGCAACATAATATATTAAATGGAAATTTGTCCTTTAATGTTAAATTTGGGTGTTAATGATTATTAAGTTGTTTTTAAGTTTTATGCTAAATAAATGGACACATCAGTGGATGAGATTTTAAAAGAAAATCAAGACCTAATATGCAAAATAATATCAGAACAGAATACTTTGCCATATACTCCAGATGTCAAAAAAATGAAAGATCTTTATAGCAACATCCTTAAACTTTCAGCCATCGCTGACAAACTTCCTGATACCCCAAATCTGTTATTCCAACACTATATACCACTATCCAGTAGTGATAAAGCTCGTATAAATTACTATGAACGTATTCAGGAAGCTAATGCTGGAGAGTATTTCCATTTCATGATTGAAGCTGCACAAAAACACAGAAGACCTTCTCCGCCTAAAAAATCAAGGGCAGAATGTAGGTGGAAACCTGAAGAAGAAGAAAAATTCAGAACTGCATTACAGAAATATGGAGAAAAAGATCTGAAAAGCATAGCAAATTATATAGGCACAAGGACTAAAATACAAGTCAGGTCTCATTTGCAGAAATTTAAGNAAAAGCATAGCAAATTATATAGGCACAAGGACTAAAATACAAGTCAGGTCTCATTTGCAGAAATTTAAGCTTAAACAGTCAAGCTCAACTCCAAATAATAATTAATAATAAGCATATCAAATCCTAGTATTATTCTAACTATATCCTCTTTCCTTTGTATTGTCAACATATTTCCCATTGACATATGAGTTTTCAATAACCACATTAGGGTTATTTAATAGTTCATCAAACTCTGAGTCATCTTTTTTCTTAGTCTCCTCAGGTTCACCTTTAAGTTCATTAACCTCAGTCTCATACTTCTCCCTAACCTCCCACCAAATATGCATATTTGAAGGTTTTTTCCCTTTCATCGGCAAGTCCCAAACTTCCTCTTTAGCTTTTTTAATCTCAACACTCAACCTTCCTGACTTCAATTGTGTATATTTGCTATCTTCAACAATAATTTCCCCATAATGTTCATATTCTAATAAAAGACGCACATTTTGTCCTGACCTTATACATTTTGCTGAAAAAAAGAACTTATCAGGTAAAATCTGCACATCTACATCACGAATGTTAGAACAAGCTGAAGTTTCAAGTCTATGAGAATATTTTATATCCAAGAAAATGGCTTTAGTTGACTGGGCCCATTGGAATGCTGGGTACACGGTTTGGAATTTTGGGTTTTTTTTCTCAACAAGTGTTGTGATTTTGTCGAGGTTTTTTTTGAGTTCTCTTGGGTATGATTTAAGACTTGATGAGAATTCTTGGTTTTTGTATGTCCCTGAGAGGATAAGGGAGTAAGCGGTGTCTAGCCATCCTTGGTCTAGAGCGAGAAATATGCATTTTTCATCAATAAGCTCAGAAGATTGAGCAATTTGAACTAGGTCTGATTCTTGTATCCCGACTTCGCACTGGGCATTAGTTAGAGCAAGTGTTAGAAGGTAATAAAACATAATAGCCATAACTAAAATTATGCATATTTAGATTCTAGTTTATCATATTCAGCTAAGTTTATACTTCTGTATAGGACTTGAATGATATTATTCAAATAAAAGTATTATGTTTTATTATTTGATTTCTGGCATTTAGCTGATATTATTTATAGTCTTTTATTTTAGTTAGTTGCTCAGCATGCCATTTATAAGATGGCTTATCTAGACTTAAAGCTACTTTGTTCATTGTTATATGCTTTTCCATAGGTCTTCTGGCTTTTTTTGTATTATTTTTGTTCTTATTTCTCCAGTTACTTTGGATTCATGATGATACTCCTTTCAGAGCAGAAGCATAGTTTTCAGTTATTTAATGTTCGTTATTTTTAGATTAGAAGAGGAATCTTGGATATAATTAGATATTTTTATAGGATTTGATTGAGGATGAATTATTAGGATCATAGACTTTATTATGAGTGATTGTTTTGATGAGGTNGAATCTTGGATATAATTAGATATTTTTATAGGATTTGATTGAGGATGAATTATTAGGATCATAGGCTTTATTATAAGTGATTGTTTTGATGAGGTTAAGATATGGAATATGGATTAAGGTTAGATAAAAGTTAAGTTTGCTGAAGGATTCTTTTGAATTAAGATATGTGTGTTGGAAATATATGGCCTTAGAATATAAGGTATTTGCTAATATTATTTTTTTCTTCAATAAACTATATAAGGAAGATTATATATTTATTATATGGTATAAAGTATAGTTTTTATTCAAATAAGACTGATCCCAGTATATTAACAACAAAAATCCTAGCAGTACTAAATGCATTCATAATATTCCATATAAAAATCCAATCTTATAATCAAAATCCTTATTTTCCATAATAACCTCTATATCTATCTATTAAACCCTAATATCTCTCAAAACCCATCACATAAAAATCTTAATTATCTGAAAACAGTCCCTTCCGATTCTGAAGAATGGACAAATTAACATAAGGGTTTTTACTAGCAATAGGTGTATCCGTAGCAGCTGTATTACCAATAATTCCACCAAGCCTCTCCTCAATCTCTCTCTTTTCTTTAATTTTTATAGCTCTCAAAGTTGCTGCATCCATATTCCTCGTAATTGGCACTGGTGTAAACATATAAGTATGAGCAGGGGGAAAAATAGGTAAAAAATTTGGTATGTTGTCTTTATAAACAATATCTTTGACCTTATCTTTTTCTTCTTGAACACCACTATGGAACTTAACTGATCTGGCAAAAGTAAACTCTTGGCTTTGAGTAGCACAAGAATTTATTGTATCTACTGAACATTGGATAACTTCTAATGATGATAAAATGTCTAGTAAATTGCATTCGGTACGACCTGAATGCTCTGCTATCATTTTGGCTCTTTCACCAATTTTTTCTATGAGAAGGCGGAGGACTTCTTCTAAAGTGTCGAGAGCTTGACTGGAAATTGAAGAAAATCCCATTACTTGACTGAGCTGGGCTACTGCAAGTTTTCCGATTTGCCTTTTGTAATCCTCCATTTATTAGTTATGGAAATAAGTTTAGAAAGGATGAGTATTGGCTTGGTAGATTGAAGTGCTGGAAGTTAGGAGGCTTTAGGGAATAAAGATATTTAGATTTGTGGATTTTGTTTATGTTTAGTAAGATTCATAAAGAGAAGCCAATTTAAATTTTTAAGTATTTAGCTATAATTTTAATACTAAATAAATATATTGATTTTAGTAATTTTATTAAAAGTATTTCTTTTATATGGTAATCAAAGTATACATAGTGAATATATCAAAAGCATTATTCGATATGAAATGTTATCATTTATAATTATATATTTTGTATTATGTTTATGCCTGAAATTCACAGATTTTTCTTAATTATCAGAACATAATCGGCTAAATTATCATAGTTAAAGACTTAAGGATAAGGAATTTATAATGTTTTTTTGATAGGAATGAAAAGTTTGTTTATATAAAAAAACGACACCTGTGAGATTTGAACTCACGCGGGAAATCCCAATAGCTTAGCAGGCTATCGCCTTAACCGCTCGGCCAAAGTGTCTTAAGCCCTATGAGGTTTATTTAGTATATATACCAATCATATAAGCATTGCTTAAAAACCTATTTGTATTTTTTTTTAAATTTTCTTTTTTGAAGAAAATTCTACTATGATTTCCAGATGTGGTATGATTCTACTATCATTATATTTATTATCAGTATCGAAATTTATTGATATGATAATTGATTTTATATAAAAGATTTATTGAGAAAAGTTATATGATAGTATAATAAACTACTAATTGAAGATTATAAAGCTATAATTTATGAATGGTAAATAAGGAATATTTAGGTTTTTGATATGATATAAGAGGGTTTTATTATTAGTAACTAAGAATACTTATATAGAAATTTTTATGATATTTGATAAGATATTACAATTTATATATTTTAAATATATGAGACTATATTAAAAGTTTTTTAAACAAAGATTCTGGGTTCATTAAAATTTAAGTAGAGAGAATATGCTTTAAAAATTTTAGCAGTTAATATAGAAAATATTAGCGTTTTATATAAGAAATAAAATTGCTAACTTTTTTTTTCAATGCTTATTTTGATTAAAGTATATATAAATTTCACCTTAAAGTATTATATAATTGTTTTTTGTACTATTATAATTTAGATGAATCAGCAAATATTTTTAACACAAATATCAAAATGTGATGTTTTAAATATATAGTTTATAAAGTCTTCAAAGAGTAAAATCTATTTTTAGTAGAAATAGTTCTTTTAGGACTTTTAATCTTATTTCAACTCATTACAGATTACAAAAAACTCACTTTTCAATCGTATAAAAAAACACAGTACTTAAAAATATATTGCAAGAACTTAATATAAACTCAAATGCCATAAGTAATCATCCAAAAAAAATAAGTGAATTTATAAAAGCATAATTAAATTAAATATGCATTTTATATAAAATATGAGTAAAATCAACTAATCTACGAACTTACATTGCAAAAGACCAAAATAAAGCCTATTCAAGTTTTCTTACTTACACAGAACATAGAAAAGGAAAAGTTAATAATAATTATTACTTTATATTAAAAAAAATATCTAGAATTCTCTTAAGAAAAATTAGCAACTATTTCGATATAATATACTATTATTATTATCTTTAAATTAAAATATCATCAAAAGTAAACTAAACACCTTTAATATCTACTTCCCTATTATCTACTATCAAATTTTATGTTTAACCCAATAAGTGATGTATGATTTCACTACATTAAAAAAAAATGTTTATTTTTTATTCACTTACCATACTAAACTATACTCCTTTATAATATATACTATTTCCCATTTAATATACACTTATCCAAGCTTTTATATTATATATCTTTTAATAGCAGGGTTATTTATATTATTAATCCTATTAGAAATCATCATATTATGCTCTATAAAGCTTTAAACCTAATGAGCTAAAAAAAACTCACGATTATGAATTTTAACAATAACTAAAGTAATCTAAATAAATATTATAATAATAATACCGTTTTACAGAGTTTATCCAAAAAAAATTTAAATTTATCATTGCCGATTGTATAAAATTGTATGCTATGCAAAATGTAATTTCATCCTTTAATAATAAGCTAAATGGAGTCACCAAAAGTAGCTGCTATTGAACACCCCTTTGTAAGTAGAGTTAAAAGCATGTACAACCGACCGTGCAGCCCTTCAATAACAGTAAGAGATCCTATACAGCCTTCACATGGATATCTTAGAAAAATTTCCCACTCTCAGTCTATCATCAAAACCACTTTAGAACATCAAAAACATACTGCTTAAGATATTGACTATACTAATATTAATGCTTTATCATATCCTTAAGGGTACATTATAATTAGGTATTAGGACTTTATCATATCCTTAAGGGTACATTATAATTAGGTATTAGGACTTTGATTTATTTCTACTAGTAACTAATGAGCATTAGCTTCTTATCAAATCCTTCTTGTTTTAGGTAAGGCTATTACAATCCAAAAAATCTTGAGAAGGAATGTGCCAACATGACGATGCTGTTTGGTTTATCCTCTAGACTGAAATCCTTCGAAATAAAGGAGCCTTTTAGAGGTCATTTAGAAATAATAAAACCATATTATTGTTGAATATACTAAATAACTCTTAAATACTTAATTATATCTTATTGAAGCTTGAATATTATGTGCTAATATTCACCAAATAAAGTTTGAAGTAATTTCTGGTTGTAAAAGATAATCAAGTGAGCAATAAGAGCTTTTGAAAGGAAAATTCGTATAAAACATTAAATAACGTTTAAATTTTATAATATAAGTAAACAATTTGTATTAGATTATGAATGATATAATAAGTGAAGACTAAAGGGTTTTGATGTTTTTTTTACTTATCCTGGTTTAATTAGATTTTAATAATGAGTTAGTGCTTCTCAAAGTACTTTTAAGCTATAAGTTAATGATTTAATAGCATTCTATGCAAATTAGTTTGAGGATAATGTATTAATCTTATAAAGTAATGCATTTATATATATATTCTCGATAAGATTCTGATTTATAAGAATAAAGTAAGTGTTAACAAAGGAAGAAATCAATTTATTTATAGTGAAATATTAGACACGAAAGGACAACATTATAAATAACTATAAAAATAGTCCATAACCTTTTCTGAGTAAGTATGATTGAATTATTCATAGCTAATCTATATGAAGGTGCACTAGAAAAATATGCATAAGTTTATATGTGACCTCAGAAATCAAAATTGTATTATATCTGTTAGGAGATATCAGTGACCTTATATTCATAATTACTACAAAATCATGCTTAATCTTATTTGAATAATTTAGTTTTTATGTCTAACTAAGCACATTATTAATAAAATAAAAATTTATCATTGCTTTCACATCATAAATTACATACTTAAATATACTTTATTATTTCAAGATTATCTACACTAATATTATATAAGCTTTTGCATATGATATATTATATCTTTTATACAGTTTTAGGGATTCATTTATAATATACGAAAAATAAGCATACTGTCAAGAGTACAAAGATTTATGTATGAAATAAAATTAGATAGCCAATTATGTGCTAGTAATTTTGATATAAACTGCTATTAATTAGAATTTTTGATGTTGATGTGTCTATATAAGAATCATAATTTGAATTAAAGTCAGCATATTTTTCAACAGTTCATAAAGAAAACTTGGCATATCAAATAATAAGCTAGATTGTACAAAAAAGCCCTATATGAGCATTATAAATCCTTTTAAAAAACATACCCGATTCTAAAAACTTTGCTTTCATATAAATTTTTGCCGAAACTACAAAAATTTGTATATAGCTTTATTACTTCAAAAATACACAACTACTTCAAGCCTTCTCATATTAGTCCTAAAACTATATTATATATTTAAGTTATAGTTTTATTTCTGTATTGTATTTCACTACCTAGTTTAATTTTTCCATTTATCTTCCTTAAACCATGATGTTATTATTACATGACCAAATTGTTTTTCCTAGAAATAACGGAATTCTTTAACCAGATGATGTAATGCATTTAGATGCTAAGAAAGAGTAGTTGTGACCTTAAGGGTTAAAAAATTATTGTTACAAGAAGATGGTAACCAGCTAGCCCTAGACTATAGAGTTTGGCTATTAAATAACAATGACTTATTTTAAGGCCCTTAAATTACTTAATTCCAGTTACTCATAAACAATTCTTAGTATATGTAAGATTTTAAATCAAATCTCATTAACTAGTTAATTTAAATTATTTGACTGTAGGTAGAGTTTTTTAAATTTTTCATGCAGGCGTAGGTTTCCTTGTGAGGGCTGGAACACATCTTTTATTAACAAAACTGGACTTGCTGAGCGATCTAGCATCTTCTTAGCTCTAGTGACAAAAGGATGCTCTAATGCAAATCTCTGAGTTTCCATTTATATAATTCAACTATTCATTGAATTTAGCTTAAGGCNGTTTCCATTTATATAATTCAACTATTCATTGAATTTAGCTTAAGGCCATATAAACACTATCAACTATAAGCAGAAAAAAATCCCAATTAAAGGTATTTTAAAATTTTTGGGAATTATATAAAATATATATGAAATAAGAATAGAAACCTACAAAAATTTTTAACCTGAAAGTGTCAAAATAATTTTTAAGGCAATTAAAAGATATCTTATTATATAGTAATATTTACTTTAGGATGATACTTAGTATAAATATTTAGGAATTTTTATAAGATCTTTAATAGCACCAATAAGATTTAATTTTTTTCTTATCTACATGAAAGCTACGATAAAGTATAAGCAAATTTCTATAAAAATAATATAGTTTATAGTAATAACTTGATTAGAAATATGGGTTAATTTCAAAATTGTGATAAATCAAAAATAAGTTTCTAAGACTCCTTGTATAAACTCACAGTAAAAAATAAAAAATTCAATATATCATTATATTAACTTTGTGACTTAGTTTTATACATATGCATAATAGCACTAATTAGCTGTTTTACATAATATTTTGACGTCAAAAGCACACTAATCTAATCCTGACTGCATTCAAATAGTAATCCATTATGTATTCTTTATAATATTCAAGTTCAACTTTATCTAGTCCAAAAACACATAATCATAATTCATTATAAAATCTAAATGCACTTAAAAACTTAGTTTATTTTCAAATAATTTATGTAAATCATAAACTCCATAGTTTTAACTTAAACAATATTCGAGAAAAATTCTAATACTCATAAAGTCTTTGAATTCTTAAAGACTAAATGTTCTAAAAAATTTATACAAAAATTATAATCGTTTCAACAGAGTTTATCTAGAGAATATTTATATCTTTTAAAATTAAATATCAAAATTGTTGTTCTTAACGCTGTTTCTGAAAGGGTTTTTACAAATATACCCAGAAAGAGGCTGCTCTTTGTCTTTACTTTTCATAACAGGCGAAATAGGCATAAGAAGTCTTGATCTGGCTTTTATCACTAGAGGGTGTTCAATTTTGAATTCTTGTAAATCCATTTATATAATTATTATGTTGATGTTTACTGACATTAAACTATTTCGATTTGATAATATTTCATATTGGTTTATGAGATGAACAGAAAATATAAAAACTCCTTTGAATAAGTGACTGAAAGATATAGTAAAGGATAAAAAAATGAAGGAATTAGAATGTAATCGCCTGATTTTCAATAGGAATTTATAAGAATTCTATGAAGCAACTATGAAGAATTTTCATGATTTCTCTGAATACATATAGATTTAGTTTTTAGCTTGCTGTCTATATAAATTAAATATAATCATACTAGAAAATATATAAAGTCTTTTCTTAGAGTACCATATTATTAGAAAACGCTTTAACTAAAAACCAATACAAAAAGCTATCAAAATTCCATAAATTTTACAAAACTTTTGCATGACTTGTAAATTTTATTTTCAAAATGCTTAATTACACATTTAAGCCTCTTCATTGACAGTCAATGAACTTCTGATATTATTGTAAATAATTTCTCATGATTTTGATCTGTAATTAAATGAAGTGTATCTTTCAATCTTGCTAATTGCTTAAACCTTTGAGTCTTAGCTTTTAGTTTACTACTTAAATCCTCAAGAATAGGTCTGAAATTTTTAGCATGATGCATTTTTTGTATATTATTCGCTAATAAAGAATGAATCCAGTTTAAAGATGAGAAAGTTGAGTATGCCCAATAACGAGATGCAAGAAAATGCAGCAAATGCAATAAGTGTAAAAAATGACAATTCTTTAGGTAGAGAAGTGTTTTCGATACACCAGTCTAATAAATTAGCATCATTTTTTTCTAATGCTTGGATAAGTAAAAGAGCTACTTTCTTCAGTCCTTTGCAATACTGATGGCCTATGGTTTTAAAGTCTTCCGTCTTGAATACTCGCTGCCATATTGCTTAAGTATTGGATTTTCATTAGATGAAAATAAGAGGAGATTATGAGTATGAGGATTGAATTATAAGGCAGATCGATGAGATCATAGATTTAAAAAATATATAAAATATAGAAAGAGATGAAAAAGTAATAGGTTCATATACTTTTTGGATTTTAATAATTGTATATACCTTACTTGTTTTGTTCGCAGTTAGAAGCCCACAACATATTTTATAATAATTTAATTAGGAGAATTTAGAAATTATGAAGCTATATTAGATATCACCAAAAAATAGATAAAAAAAGTTTTATGAATAAAGCATTTCCCCATATTTATATATCAATGCTTCCAAAAACCATATATATAAAACTATATTCATTTAACTATTCTCATACATATACCAAATTATTTTTTTACCCTGGATAAAATTAGTTATATCTTAAACATTCTAAGCATTTAAATATCTCCAAATTTATAGTTTAATGCTTTAGGAAATTTTTACTTCGGAAAATATTCAATTCTTAAAACTACCATCCCATTTTTCTAAAACTCTATCATATATATTCTATTACTATTTATACAAACTCATGATAAACAAATTTGATTTGAAAAGTAAATTTAATTCTAAATATTGCTATATCCTTCTTGATCCTTTCTAGCTTTGCAGTTTTTTCTTTCTTCAACAACCAAGCTCAAAACTAAAAATTTAATTATCAGCAAATACAATACAAATGTTGACATAAAATCACTATCATAAGCTTTAAGAGATGAAGTAACAGATAATGGGAGAATTGATGTATAAAAAACCAACTCACGGTCTAATATACTAGCACCTTCTTTACGGTTCTTAAACTTCGAATATATGCAAAACATTAAAGATGTAAAGGTTCCTATTATAAGAGGTAGTAGGGCAATCCATAATTCACTAATATCTTCTTCAAACCACATAGGAACCATTATGGAAGTACTGATTGTAGTAATCGTAAAAGATGCCAATGTCCAAGCTTCACGTTGAAGATTGACTGTAGGGTCCATAAGTCCTGGGAACATAAATACACAAAAACACCCAAAAGCAAAGACTGCATACCATAAAGGGATGAATATGAAATACCAGGATTCTGTAATTGAGTCTTCGATCTTGAGTGAGACTAAAAGAGCGAAAGTAAAAGCTGAAAAAGTTAAACTGTAAGATGAAAAAATGAACAAGCCTACAGATGAGGACTGAAGCTTGTTACAAGAATTTGATATGTAAATTTGGAAGTAAGGAACTAGCAAGGCAATTGAGATCAATAAGGGTATAAATATTATAGGCCAGGATAAATCATAGTCTTTAANGACTGTAAGATGAAAAAATGAACAAGCCTACAGATGAGGACTGAAGCTTGTTACAAGAATTTGATATGTAAATTTGGAAGTAAGGAACCAGCAAGGCAATTGAGATCAATAAGGGTATAAATATTATAGGCCAGGATAAATCATAGTCTTTAAATGACTTAATAAGTCCTGCTAAGGATGTTATAAGGGCAAAGGCATGCGCTGCNAATGACTTAATAAGTCCTGCTAAGGATGTTATAAGGGCAAAGGCATGCGCTGCTCTAAACAAGTTTTCTTCAATCTTTTTGACTATCATACTCCAGTAATAAAAATTATAAGTATTTCAAAACTTTGACTAAAAATTTACACAAATTCGCTGTATCATATCTTAGTAGTATATATTAAGAATTATTACAAGTGCTAAAAGTAAATAAAACTTGCCCATGCTTCAAAACATTGTATTAGCATCGCTTACAAAATCGTCAAAAACGCCTATATTTCAAAGGGACTTCGTTTTTAAAACATTAGATAGTCTTAAATAAATGAATTATGCAATCTTCTAATCATAAACTCTGTGTTTCCTTAATGATTTATTATATAGTGTAATATTACCGTTTTAAAATTTAGTACTAAAATTGCCATTAGTACATTTTTACAAAAATAGCACAACAAGATATCTGAAAATCAAAGTCTTGATATATCGAAAAGCATACAAATTTCTAAATAATTAATTATTTAATCATCATAATTTTCACGATTTTTATATAAAATATATTGAAATAAAATCCTATAACAAAAGTAAATCATAAGCATAAAAACCTGCTTAAGTCTTTATATGTAATCATAATGAATATTAACAGATACTAAACACTAGCGAGCTATAACATTTAATACAAATTTCCCAGAAACTTTGAATAAGTTATCAAAGTATCACAAAAAAGGCTATATTAATCTATGTTCTTATTATAATCAACCCTAACTTTTTAGTTGTTGATAAATTTAGCATGTTGATTTCAATGGTAATTCCAAATCACGAAATATTGACTGAAGCGCTGTCCGATTTTGAAAATTTCCTCTATCCACAAAATTTATAAAACTAAACTACACTAAAATTAGCACATAATATCTGATATCCAGCAAAATCCTCTTATATAAAGCAATATATAAATAAATCTAACGCTAAAAAAATACTTGCAAATCTTCATCAAAAATCATCCTATCATACCCCTAAGGCATAATTTAATCCAATCAAGCATCTAAAATAATTCCTTAGAAATTTCTTTAATCAAAAAACTATTATCTTAATCATTTACTAATATTCAATACCCTAAGATAACTTTTTATCTCTAAGCCTCATTCAAACTCTAAAAATTCTCAATATCCTATATTCCTATATAAATGGAAAGCGACAACAGTTCTCTCCAAGGATCTGAGGACTATGAAGAAAACGACAGCCCAAACATGAAAAAAGTTGAAGATGTCAAAGATATGCACTATGATGAAGCTTTCGAAATTAACGATAGTGAAGAAAACGACATACCAAGCGGTGAAGAAAATGAAGCAGGCGGTATGGGAAACTCATCATCTCAAGAATCTGACTACGCAAGTCCTCAAAAAAACAAAGCTATAAACCCAACTTTTAAAGGCCAAACAGCTAATAAACAATCCCAAGACGAAGGTGATGAAGAAAGTCCTGTGCAGAACATAAAAAATGCTTACAACCCAGCTGATTATGCAAATTTACAAGTTTCACAAGAAATAAAAGAACTTTTTCAATACATCCAAAGATACAAGCCTCATCAAATTGACTTAGAAAGTAAAGTTCGACCATTTATCCCTGACTACATTGCCGCTATTGGCGAAGTTGATGCATTTTTAAAAGTCCCCAGGCCGGATGGATCTGAAGAAACCCTAGGTATTTTAGTCCTTGACGAGCCAAAACAGAATCAAAGTGACCCTGCTTTACTTGAAATAAAACTAAAACCTAAAATCAGAAGGCCGGGAACAGGACAAAGTGCAGTGAGGTCTATTGAAAATGCTGATAAAAATCCAAAGCAAATCACAAGGTGGATAAGTACAATAAATGATGCTCATAGAAGTAAACCTTCTGCTTCTGTGACTTATTCAAAACCAATGCCGGATTCCGATACTTTAATGGATGTTTGGCATCCTGATATTGAGGATATATTGAAAAATATTGAGCTTCCTGGGCCAGATCTTGATATTAGTCTTGATGGTTATATTAAGATTGTCTGTGCTATATTGGGAATACCTATTCATAGCCTTGCGAATAATAAGAGTCATATTGAAAGCTTGCATGTACTGTTTTCTTTGTATAGTTACTTTAAGGTCAACCAGCATTTCAAGAAAGATTTCGCTGACTATCAACAGCCTATGGGGTATGAATAGGATTTTTGAGTAACTTAATTTATTAGTTAGTTTAAAATCCAAAACTTTATGAAAATAGATGCTATGTAGATTAAATTGATGTGGATAATAAGAAAATTTAAGATTTTTTATAGGTTAATTATGAATAAAAAAGCTTAAGGATTATATAAAATGCTATCAGATAAAATATATACATAGATTATATTATAAAAATATAAAATTTTCATAACATCTAATAGATTCTTCTTCATTCTTATAAAAAGTATATAGATTACAGTAGTCAGCTTATTATTTATATAACACTATTTAAAATTATTCAAACATGGCTCAGTATTCAATCGCAAAGGTATTGAAATCGAAGCAGAGTTATCAGGAATTGGTGAAACCCCTCTACTAGCAAACCCAACAACCCTTCCTCTTTGATTAAGTTGTACCATATTCGGTTTAACTGCAGGAGTGCGAACTTTAACTCCTTTGACAATAAGATTTTCAGGGACAATCAAAACTGGGCAAAAACTTTTATCATGAATCATCGTCTCATCCTTATCAACATGAATTGATTCTTCAGAATCACTATCAAAACTCTGTGAAAAAATATGCCACTCATCCAATTTTGAAACAAAGCATATTTCCTTTAGTGTATTAACAATCAATAATAGTAATACTAGTCCTGATATCCCACAGGTCACCATAAGTGCAATTGTGTAACCTTTTTCATTTCGTCCTTGGCTTATGTTAATATATCTTTCTGCTAATAAATATATGACTAAGAACAACATGACCATAACAGCGAAGAGTATTGGGAGGTATATGAAAGGTGACCATCCATTTTTTACGCTTTCTTTTGGTGAGCATTTTCTGCCGATTTTGAATTCCATGATGAATTTTGTTTTGCATAATTCGCATTGTCCTTCGTCGATATCTCCTTCTTGTGAGATTATCCAGGTTTTAAGACATTCTTCGTGTATATATTTTACTGTGCCTGAGCATTTGCAAGGTGTTATTAAAGGGCTTTCCTTTGTATCTGGTTCCATGCATATTCTACATGTGCAGTCTTCTGACAATCTAGCCTTTTTGATTTTTGGAGCTACCCTTGCTGTTCTACTGCGGACTTGGTCTGAGAATTCTCGTTCCCTAAGCATATTTATTATATATTTATACTAAGATTTTGATAGTTGTCGGGTTTTAAATTTTGTTTTTTGTTGTTATGTGGCTTTAGGCGGATTTTTAAAGATTGATTTATTGATGGTTTATGAATGAGATAAGTTAGACTTTGATGGGAATTGGATAATAAGTTTTAGGGTTTGTGATGAAGAAATAGGCAAGTTTTTAAGCGGAATAAGATTTTTATTATACTGGTTTAATGATTTTTTAAAGATTTGATTTATAATAAAAGACTTGGGTTGAGAAGTTTAATGCTTAATGTGCTTTTTGGGTTTTTTGAATAATTAAGAAAATAGTAATTTGAGTAAAGTCAGCGCAAGTAAGCAAAGCTTTGCTATAATAAAAAATTCAAGTATATTTCTTATATTTTTAGAGGTTTGAACAACAAAAATACATCCTTAGACGATATTATAAAATTTTATAGGAATATACTTAATCCAAAGACAATATCATTATTTTGAAAACTAGCACACATAATAAAATTTATCATAATATAAAGGTAAAGNGTTTGAACAACAAAAATACATCCTTAGACGATATTATAAAATTTTATAGGAATATACTTAATCCTAAGACAATATCATTATTTTGAAAACTA
Source organism: Stentor coeruleus (assembly GCA_001970955.1). Lineage (NCBI taxonomy): Eukaryota > Ciliophora > Heterotrichea > Heterotrichida > Stentoridae > Stentor > Stentor coeruleus. Next base: position 25,891 of record MPUH01000383.1, read on the forward strand.
GCACACATAATAAAATTTATCATAATATAAAGGTAAAACCTAAGCTTAAAAAATTTCTTCAACCTTAAATGCATATCAGAATTCTACATAAAACTAGTTCGATTGACATTAGTTATCTATTTTGCCTAATAAGACTATTATGTCATCGACTGAAGGCAGCTGCTGGGTTTTCAACCCTGAATACAAAACTTGTCCATCATAAATCACTTCAAAAGCACCTGATGAGACCATCCAGTTGCTGATAAGATTAATCCCGAAGAACAGCATGATTCCAACTGAGAATTTGTTATTTTTCATATACAAGTACCAAGGAGGATAATTGGTTTGTAAGTAGCTGAAAATATGGTCTCCAGCCACAAGGAGAATTATCCCTGCGATTCTTAAATAGGAAAGAAGTCTATATATGAGTTACTGGGCTAATAATGGCCAGGGTTGAGGTGTAGGGTAATCTTCTTCAACTACTATTAATGATGGATAAACTGAGGAAAGAGCTTTTTTTAATTGATCTACGCGACCTTTATAGCTGCACACTTGGCTAAATAAGAATTACCAATATTCTATGATTAAGGGCTTCTTGAGATATGTATGAGATACTTTTTGAGTTAAATCGTAGTCTACAGGGATTGAAGATGGAGTTTCTTCAGGAGGCTGTGATTCAGAGGTTTTGACATTGAATGGTATGGTTTCTAAAAAAAGTGTTGTAATGAAGCAAATCCAGACGACTGATTTTAACTCCATATTTATATATAAATCATTTCAAAGCTAAGTTTAGATTACTTAGTTAAAGAGCCAGAATTATAAAAGGAATTTTTTCTAAGTATTATGAGAAATTAATTTAAATAAATAATTTTAGAGTATATTAAGCAGTGTTTGCAATGTAAATAAATTATTATCATTACATTTTCAATGCAAAATATCAAGTAAATACCGGAGAAAATACTTATGTAATTTACAATCAAAAACTTAAAAAATAGAATATTTTTAAGACCATGAAATATTTAAGTCCATGCTAGCAATTTTTAATTTTTTTACCAAATTGATATATGCTTTAGCATCTTTTTCATGATCATTGTAAAAATACGCTATTTTACAATTAATTTTAATATTTTTTCAAGTTAACTTTTTTGATTCTTGTATGAATTTTTACAGTAGGCTTAACTCTTTTTTAGGTAAAATACTTTTCTAATTCTTCCCCCGTTATTTTCCATCTTTTTTAGCATCTCTATGATTTAAATCCACATTTTTTTTATTTTCGCCAAAAGAGAATTTATTTATAAAAAGAAATAATTCTTTCTCAAATCAATTAAAATGCATATGTATATTTATTAAGCTTAATTGGTTATTTACTATAATTCCTAATATTAAAATTTAATTAAAAGATTTTCATTTCATTTTGTTTATCTATTGTCTAACCAATCATCTTCAATTTATAGTAATAATTTTCCCAAAAAGTGCTTCTCAAACCTATAAATAATACTTAAAACTATAATAATACCTTTACTAATCATTAATCATCCAATCCTACAGCCTTACATCAGCATCAAAATTTCCTGGATTATGAACTTGCTGTATACTCTAAATACATAAAAAACTTAAAAAATCTAGTTTAATCTTTAAAAGTAAAAACCACCATAAAAACCAGAAATTCTAACTTAAATCCATTTATCAAAAATAATAATTTTTCTTATATAAATGTTTTACAAAGTCGCTCTTCTTGGTGCAGGCGGGGTAGGCAAATCTGATTTAACCCTCCGCTTCACACAAAATCGTTACGTTGAAGATTACGATCCAACAATCGAAGATCAGTACACCAAAACCTTCGAGCTCGATAGCCATGCTGTGAAACTTGAAATCCTCGATACTGCAGGCCAAGAGGATTTCTGGCACTTAATCGACTATTATTTACAACAACGCGAAGCATTTATCTTAGTTTACTCAATAGCCGATATAGATTCATATAGAACCGTTCAACAATTTGCTGAAAAAATCAAAAACACTCTAGGAACAGAAGCACCAGTAGTTATTGTAGGGAATAAGAAGGATTTAGAGGAATGTCGTAAAGTCCATGAAAAATGCGAGGATATTATTAGAGAATTCAAATATTCAGCTTGGATGGAGACTAGCGCTAAACTTAATGATAATGTTACTGAAGCTTTTCATGAATTGGTTAGGCTGATGTGGAAAAGGAATACTGATCGGAATGTAGAAATTGGGGTTAGTGATATTGTTGTTGAAGCACCTTTACCAGAACCGAAAAGCAAGCAGAAAAAATGCTGTAAGATGTTTTAGTGGTAATTATGTAGTTTATAATGTTAATTTGGAATTTGATAGAAGGGAATGTGGATTACGATTTTGATGTGAATTTTTGGTAGTGTAGGGTTAGGAATAATAATGTGATGGCTATGATGTTTAAAGAATTTTTAAGGTGGGTGTATGGATATTAAAGATTTTATAAAGCTGTTTACGTTTGTTGGGGGAGATATAAGTGAGTATATTAAACTGATTGTTTTGTTTCTTATTGAGTACTCTATAAAAAATCTTAAGTTCATGTAAATTCTAACAATTAAAAATAAAATCTAATAATTTCAGTTTGTATTACCAGCGTGTGATTCTTCCATTATAAATGGGTTGTTGTTTTAATTGTTTGAAGAGCGACGACGCTGAGCCATCCTTCAAAAAGCCGCTAACCGAAGATACAAACAGATCTCCAATGCCTCAAGAAAGCCCTAAAGCGCTTTCCCCCGTAGACCTAAATGATTTTATTATAGAAAAAGTTCTAGGAAAAGGTGCGTTCGGCAAAGTCTTTTTAGTAACGAAAAAGGACTCAGGCCAAGTTTACGCAATGAAGTCCTTAAGAAAAGATATGATTGAGCAAAGAAACCAAAAAATCCATACAAAAACCGAAAGGCAGATACTAGGCGAAGTAAATTCCCCTTTCATCGTACAGCTACGGTTTGCATTCCAAACTCCTGAAAAACTTTATATGGTTATGGACTTCATAAACGGTGGCGAGCTTTTTTTCCATCTGCGGCGTTGTTCCAAGTTCGCCGAAGACCGGACTCTTTTCTATGCCGCTGAGATCCTTGAAGCTCTAGAATATCTTCATATGCAAGGGATTATATACAGAGACTTAAAACCTGAAAATGTGCTTTTAGACAGCGAAGGCCATGTAAAACTCACAGATTTCGGACTTAGTAAGAAGTTCTTCAGTGGAGAAAAAAAGGCTTATTCCTTCTGTGGCACACCTGAGTATCTTGCTCCTGAAATTTTAAAAGGTATTGGTCATGATCATGCTGTGGATTTCTGGTCATTGGGTGCTTTGATATATGAAATGCTTGCTGGTGCACCACCTTTTTATTCAAGGAATAGAGATGTTATGTTTAGGAATATGCTCAGTAAGCCTGCTGAAATGAAATCACACTTTTCAGCTCAGGCTGTTGATCTTTTACGTTCTTTATTACAAGTTGATGTAAGAGTTATATAGCCAAAACGTAGACCGATAAGTACAGCGGAGATTAAAAAGCAGCCTTTTTTCAGCAGTATTGACTGGGAGAAATTAAAGAAAAGGTCAATCGAAGCACCGTTTAAACCGAAACTTTCTGGGATTAAGGATTTGAGGTATTTTGATAAAATATTTACTGATGAACCTACTGATGATTCTGTGCCACCACAAACGCTTAATTCAGTGGCTAAAGCTGCGAATAAATATGATGATTTCACATATGCTGAAGTCCAGCCGCAGTTTAAAGTGGATTAATATTAGCCTCTTCACTGAGGATATAGTTTTATAGTTAAATGTTAGAGTTAAGTAGTGAAATGTCCTTGGAAATAGGAACTACGGCTTTTGACTCAGGGTTGTTATTGTCCCTGATTGTTTACGACTAAGACTAGATCCTCTGGCTGTCAAACTGCTTTTTCTTAAAGATCCTGAGGATATAGAGTGATTTCTATCGAGCTTTTTTTTATAACACAGTCCATTTGTATTGTCTTTAAGCGCGATTTCTGTTTTTTTCAAATCTTTATGTATTTCAAGCATTTTTATCTGTCTATCAGTATATGAAGATGCTACTCTGCTTTTTTCTTGGGACTTAGCTATTCGTTCTTTTACCTGTAGTAAGCGTGGAGATGATATTGAAGGTATTGCTAAAGAAAGAGCATTTTTATGCTTTGTTTGAGCTGTATGGGCGAGCATTGGTGGACGGAGGTGCTTATGTGATTTAGAAACACTCATTTGTTGTAGGTTAACTTTTACATGTATCACTCCGTTGCGCTTTTCCATTTATTTACATATGCTTATTAATATTTACTCATTATCTCAACGTCTTGTCAAGCGATAATTCCTAACTAATACTATCTCAACGTCTCAATATCTGTTTCTGAGATTTTTCAGTAATAATCTTAATCCATTACATAAAAATCTTTTTCAATACAGAAAAATGCAAAATTTAAAAGTAGAGTTTTTCATAACAAATTTTTAAGCTAATTTTCCAATAAAATATGTATCGCTTATACAGTTTTAAATCTAGTCGCAGGTAGCCCACTTCAAAAAGCTTTGAATAGAATCCTTGTTACAATCACAAATAATATAGCGTATAAAGCTTAAAATTTTTGGGTTATAATATAAATCATATAATCATTTTATAAATATATACAAACTTTTTCCTTAAATGATTATCCTTATTTTTCATACTTATCACATATAAACTCAAATTTTTTTGCAAACCTCTTATATTGATTATAACGGTCTCAATTTAAATACTCAAATATAAACTCAGTATTTGCTGTATTAACTAAGCTCAGAATAAATATTGACTAATATTTTATCATGAACTTCTAAGCCTACATCTTTAAGCTCTAAATATTATATTTCATTTAGAGTTAAAGATCTTTTAGAATATCATCTGAGCCTGCATGCCAACTTATTCAATTCTCCCTTTTTCAAAGATTTACCTTTAAGGACGGAACAGAAACAATTCTTATAAAAATATTCACAAACAAAAGGCATGATTTACGAACTAACTACTTAGAAGGTATATTTAATGACTGGTATGGCATAATCACTTCCATCTTCATCCCCTTCGCAAGAGACTTCTACAGCCAAATACTTTCTTCCAGGGATAATCTTCGTCCCACTAACCTCTTCATAAAGAGTATGCAAAAGCTTAGGAAGCCTATCTCCATGCTTATTCTTAGGTAAATAGCCATTATAAAGGCAAGTCTTTCCACATGACACAATATTGACTTTTAGCTTATGCTCACTAAGAATTTTCTGATTAAATTCTCCTAATGTGCAAGGACCATTTATAGTAATTTTTTCCCAAGTTGAAAATCCTTCTGGGTAAGCTTTAATTGGTCCCATTACAATAGGATCATAATCCTTACTCTTAGTCCTCAAAGGTGGTTGAGGTTCACTCATAACTATTATATTCACACCAAGGTTTACAAAAGTATTTCTGAATTTTTCAATATCAGTATGGATATGAAGTTTATATAATTCAATAGCAACAGCACCAGCAATCATAGCGGTAGTTGTAGCAATGGCAGGGATAATCTTACCAGCTATCATCTTGGTCTTTTGTTTATCAGCTTCAGTAATTTTATAGTTCCTTGCACGTAAATTAGCTGCATGGGTTATGAAGTCAATATGGAAATTAGTATCATCATCTTTTTCAAATACTGCTGGGTTTAATCTTTTATGGGCAACTTCTCTATCAACAACTTTCATTTCTTGTAATAAAGCTGATAATATTTGTTCATCGTCAGCACCATGAACAGTTTGATTTTCTTCAGTTTGAATCGCCACGACTCTTGGGGTAAAAGGCTTTACTTGGATGTTTCTAACCATATTTTTAACTTGTTCTGGGTTACGGTTTTGAGGAACACCTAATACTGAAGCCATTAGATTAGCTGCTGAGATAACATAGTTCAAATGAGTATCATCGTTTTCGTCAAAAATGCAAGGAGTTGGAGCTCTTTTAGGACCTGACCAGAAAGGAGTCCCATCTTTAGTCGCATAATCAGCTGGGAAATTGTGAAGAAGTTGGCTGATGGTATTGTAAAACGAGTCTTGGAGCATTTCACGAGCAACATGGACACATTCTTCGAAATTTGCATGTTTTATAAGGTTGATGAAGATTTTGATTTTTTCAAGTTTGTCCTTTTGAACTGTGGAATTACCTGATGAGCCTAAGCTGGCCAGGTATCTTATTGGGTCTTCGAAGTATTTGTTGACTTCTTGAGGACCATCGCTGAAAGTTCCTTGGAACTCGTCTTTAGCCCATTCGATGCAATGCTCAATAGCATGAGGGAAGTTCTTTAGTGTGCACATTGGGATACTTTCTTCTGGAGGGTCTTGGGAATCTCCATAGCTTTGGGTTTTATGTGGAAGGCAGACCTGCACATTAGCTTTGGTTCCAAGGGTTCCACTTTCAAGAAGGGGTTTTTCATACCAAACACACCTGCTATCAACATAAAGTCTAGCATTAACATTATCAACAGCATTGGTGACAAAGTTCCTTGAGTTCCAGAATGTGTCATCAAATATTATCTCGTTCTCAGGACTAACACGGTCTTGTCTAGATAAAACATTAATATCAGTATTCATTCTCTTAGCAGCAAGTGTTGCCCTTTCACTTTTACTATGGCCGACATCAGCTCTTCTAAACAAAAATTGACGGTTAAGATTTGAAACTTCAATAGAGTCATCGTCAGTTACAACAACTTGTCCACCATTACTTGAAATTCCCATAAGTGCATAGAGTTTAAGGAATTCACAGCCTAAAGCACCTGCACCGACTAAGAAACTATGGGAAGCTGCAAGTTTATTATGTATTTCATTGCCAATTAATGCAATTTGATCATCATAGCGACTGTTATGTAAGGTTCTATCAACATTATCAGATAAAATTTCAAAGAAGTCAATGTGTAGCCACTGTTGAAGTGGAGAATATTTTCCTGTAGCTTTGACTATTTCTTGAGCCATTATCCCTCCCCAGAAAGAGGCAATTGGTGATACTTGAGCTCTAGCATATAAAGCTACCTTCCTAACAACATCTTCATCAATAGCATCAACAGAAAAAGTTCCTTTTCCAGCTTCATTAAGAGCTTTAGCTATAAGCACAACCTCATTTGCATGTCCTTGATTAAATAGTTCTGGTAAATAATGATGCGTTTTCTGGAACTCTCTAACAGCCCAATGGGCAAAATGTAGTTGCTCTGGTCTACCAAACTTCCCTAAGTCCGATACAATCAATGGTTCTTTAACAGCAGGGTTCTTCAAAGTTTCAGCAAAGCTCTTAAACTCAAATTTTGTTGGGACCTTAACTTGTTCAACAATACCTTCTCTTGTGTATGATCTAAAAGCACTAGTATCTCCAATAGAAAATGAAAAAGGTGAGACAAACTTAACAGGCATCGGCTCAAGACCATTAATTTCTGTCATTCCTTGAACTTCTTTAAATATAACATAATCACCATCTTGATAAGTATGTCTTTTTTCTTCATGAACTGTAACAATGCCAGGGTTGCCATTTGTGATATTACTGATAATAAACGATCTGTTGTTTTCTCCGTCTTTGTCAAAACACTTGAAATCATCACCAAAGTCTACAAATCCATAACCAGAAGCGCCAAATATTTCACATGATAAAAATTTAATCACTGGCTCCTGACTTCTGCAGAAGTTATTGAAACGAATCAGTGAATCTAAATCAGTTTCTGATAAAAAGACCACATGGAAGTGTGAAAGGAAAGCTTCGTCGATTGGTCCTTCGTGGAGGGATACTCTAACATGAGGATTGAGCTCTTGAAGCTTTTCTAATGAGGCTTTGCCACGTGTAATGTTACCAACATTTTCAGGGGTCAGGTAGAAGTTGCTTCCTAGGTCTCTAGCTTCGACAATTGAGTTGTCTACGATAGTCACTGAGTGAGGACCAGCTAAGATTAGGTTTTTAGCAGTCTCTACACCAACACCTCGAAGTCCATGGATAAGCACGTCGAGTTTGATCAGTTTGCCCATCATCTCCATGCCGAATGTCCCGATTTGACGCGAGTACAGATTTGTATCTATATCTGCCATTAATTATTACCCTTAGCTGTTTGGGGAAATGCTTTTATTATCAGATAAGGTTAGGAAAGAAAATAAATAGAAAATTTCTAATTGGTCTCATTGATACTCACAAACATTATAAGGAATACTAAAGATAAGTAGTTTCCAAGGTCCTAATATGAATTTTTGCCTTATAAAAGACAAAATTAAAAACCCTAGTTATTAAAACCTAATAATCAGTAGGAATAGTGTCAACTGTTGCGATTTTCGACCTCTGGCTGCCAAGTATAAAATAATCGATTTTCAGCCTAACAACAATAGGTTTTGTCCCATGCATTGTATTATAAATTTTAATCTGCTGAGTAATTGATTCTCCAGCATCCATATAAGTCCCTGAAGCAGGAAGTAAATTCATGTTCAAATGCTTTTGCACAGCGGAAAACAATTTAAAATCCTTGATATCTGCTGATGTCTTATTCTTACTAACAGTATTTATAATCGTTTCTGCTGGGTTATCTCCTTTGCACAAGTTAAAACTCACAATAATCTCACTATCTTCAAAAACTACTATGGTTAGCTTTGTAGGGGCTGCACTTTGGAACTCTTGGAACTCAGGCTCTGGAGTATATATATCAAGTAATAAATCTCCAGGCATAGTAGTTTTACTTGGTGATATGTTCTGGACAACTGTTGTTGATAAGTTTTGTGGGGTATAGTCTAATCCTCCAAGTATATCTATTGATTCAAATCCTTTAGACACATTATCAGGATTTTTTCCAGTTTTTCCTATATTTTGAACATTATCTAAAAGTCCAATCGGTGCATAAGGGGCAGGATTTTCTTGGACTAAAGGTGTTGATACCCCAGTGTCACCAAGTAAATCCATCAGCCAGACTTCTTCAGTTTTCTCAATTTTAGGGCTTTCAGTAACAGGGTTTTCACTAGTAAATCTATTAAATACCGGCATACGTTCAAATAATGGCCCTCTTATATGATCCCAAGAACTTTCTAATAAAGATAAATACTCACAAGCTCTTTGCTGCAATTCTAAATTCAATGATGCTGTCTGGAAACTTAATAGTCTTTTAAAACTCTCTCTAGCTTCTGGAGCTCTTACTGACAGCTTAGCAGCACTTGTAAGCACATATTCCTTACATAAATCACTGCTTTGGGAAATAAGAATCCTTTCAAAAATGCTGCATATTTCACTTGGGGTTATAGGATTATATGTAATATCTGGAAAAGTGACTCTACTTCTTGTAATCAAATCCCCATATTCGCCAACACACCATACACTAAGTAAAACTAAGCCTTGTTGGTCAATATTATCTTTAAGTGCTCTATATAGTTTATGCACAGAATAAGCTTGTAACTCAGGTGTTGATGAAATTATATGCGCAGTAGATGAAATAACATCATCATCAACAAAACTCCCTGCTATAGAAAGTATTTGAGTCAGAGTGTCAATAGTCCATTGCTTGCTTGAGCTATTTTCTTCAAGTGCTCCACAAATTTTAGCAACAATAGCTTCTTTAAGTTCAGGTTCTGAGGATATTAAATGATCAATAAGTTCTTTGACTATCTGTTTTATATTGCTTTCATTTATAAGCACTGATGTAAGATCAAGAGCCTTTTTTTTAATAACTAAGTCAGGGTCTTTTAAACAGTCCATTATAGTTGTTTTATGTCTCTGTACAGCTAATGGGTCGATTTTTACTAGACGAAGTAAGGAGTTTAGAGCTACATAACGGAGGTTATTGTCGCGGCTCATCAAAAAACGACCCATGATATTAGTTGCTAATACCCTAAGGCCACTTGTAGACTGTAAATCTAAAATTGTCTTTACACACTCATAAAGCACAGCATTGCCAGCATTTTTACCTGAGTCAGTATTCGTTGACACCTGAGCTAAGCAGTCACAAGTCTCTTCACTAGGCTGGTTGTTCGTAAGTTTGCATAAAAGCTTTATAAGCCGAACTTGTAAAAATGGATCAGTTACTCCTCCTATACTATGTTCCGGCGAATGTACAGAATGCAAAAGATTTTTCATCGCTTTGACTATCAAAGTATTAAACTGGGCAAATTTCGATTTAAGCCCTGGGTTAACTTTAAGGATTTCTAATAACAAATTAACCCCGTTCATTACAACTACATGGCTACGATCTTCAATTAATCTAGGAATTTCTCCAGCTAAATCATCAACCAAATCTGGGCACTTCCTAGCAATTTTCACTCCAGCCAAAGCTGCTTTTTTTCTTATATAACTATTTGTATGGTTCATAAGCTTGCATACATCTTTGCATAAATCTCTACACATTTCTGCTGTAGCTACATTTGCCATAGCTGTTATCCCTATACCTGAGATTTGATTGTTTGAAGAGTTCATGTCGATTTGCATTATGTTGGTTACCATTAAAAGAACATCGTCTTGTTCGTTTAGAAGCTGTGCCAAGCCTAAGTATCCAACGCGTTTTTCTGTAAAATTGTTAGAAGCGATGAGTTTCAGACATTCAACTTGGCCGAATTGTGTTGGGTAACCCATCATTTGGATAAAAAGAAGCTTAGCCACACTTCTATGGCGATATTTATAAGCTTCGTCACGGAAACTTTCTCTGATATCGGCACTTTCATTTGCAACAACCACTCGCTCTTCAGCTGCGGTTTTGCACGCTCTTATAGCTTTGATCAAGTCCCGAAGCCGGGTTGGCTCCTTTTTCGACCCTTGCATTTATTATTATTTTAGTAAGATAAGGGCTTTAAAGATATGCTTATTAGGTTTAGTCATGATGGGTTATTGAATGTTAAGCTCATCTTGAAGTAAAGACACTTCACGTTCTAAGCCTTTGCATTTACGTTTAAGCTGAGAAATTTCTTCATCTTTTTCTTGGATGATTTCTTCAAGTTCTTGGATTTTCTCGACTTTTTCTTGGAGTTTTTCCATGCTTTCACGGATACCTTCATATTCAGCTTTCATTTCTTCGTCTGTTGAGGATTTCTGCTTTTTCAACCTTGACACGGAGTCTAAGGCCTGAAAAAGCTTTTGTTCTTGGATACGCTTGTTTTGTTGCTCAAGAGCAAAAAGTGCCCTGTCTTTGTCACTTTTTTCTTTGAGGTCTAAAACTTCTTTTTTTAGCTCAGATACTTGCTTTAAGAGATCTTCGTTATGGCTTTTAAGAAGATCTCTTGCTTGGGATATGCTTTTGGAGTTAAGGAGGCTATATAAAAGTGAATCGGATATTTGATAGTTCGTTTTGCAATGAGGCTTTTTCAGAGGATAGTTGAGAGATTTGTTGTTTGTATTTTGAGTTGATTAATTGCACTGACTCTGAGAGTTCTGAGTATTTTTCGCAAGTTTTTCTTAGCATTTGAACTTCTTTTTCTAAGTCTGAAATATATTGAAGTTCTTTGGAAGCTTTTTCTTCTATTTGTAGGAGCTTATCTATGCATGAAGTGAGCTTTGAGTAATTGTCTTTTGGTCCAGCCTCAACACGGATTTTCATTTTGAGAAGCGAGGATAGGGTTTTTACTTCTTCAAAAAGACGAGAATTGATAACTTGAAGATTCATTTGTTTATTAATAGTAATACTAACTTTAGATTTTAAAAAATAATTATAGAATCTTAGGAAAGTAGAATATTGTATTAAAAATTAAAGGTTTGATTGATATTTTTGGCAGAAATACTCAAAGTTATTAAGCAATATGAGAAGGGATTCTATATGAGGAAATTAGCAAATAGATTTTCTATTAAATAGAGAATTTATATATGAGTTAAAATTTTCTTTTCTCACTCCATGCAAAGCTTTAAAGTTTTTTACTTATTTCTTTTTTAAATAATACTTCCTAAAATAATCAACCCACCTATCATCACATATTTACCTTAAGTACTAAACCACAAAAAAATATTATCCAATTCTAATCATAATTACTCTCTATATTTACCGACTATCAAAATTAATATATCAAATGATTCTATCATAATCCATAATTTCTCTTATAATAGTCCTTTCTAACCTCTATAAATCATCACTACGAAATCCGTACAAATTATACTCTTTAATAATTAATAAATGCATAAATCTTCTCCAGCATGGACAGTCCTTGGAAAGAACAAAGAGAAACCCCCAGAAAAAGTTCCTGGTCCTGGAACATACGAGCCTCAATTCACTTTGCAAGAATTTTCACCAAGATGGAGCAGTCCTAAATCCAAAAAATTGAATTTCTTAGCTCCAAAAACCCCAGGACCAGGCACTTATGATTATAGTCCATTAGACACAACCACAAAGATAATAAGGTATTAGATACTCAGATTTGGTACATCAGAGAAAATTAAAGACATGTCAAAAACTGACTCCCCTGGACCGGGAGCTTATAATATATCCTTACAACCTTCAGGTCCTCAATTCACTCTTATAGATTCCCGTCGTGATATCAAGCCAAATGGTGTCCCTGGTCCCGGAACTTATATTGTCTCAGATGATAAAAAGTATCGTTTGCCAGCTTTTTCAGTACCTAAAGCTAAGAAAATTGAGAAATACCTTGATACTCCAGGGCCTGGGAACTATTCATTGAGCCCAATCAAAGATGGACCTAAATGGAAGATTGGGACAGAGCCAAAAAGTGCAGCTAGTTCGTTTTTATCTCCAGGTCCAGGAACTTATGATTGCAAAGATAAGTCTTTTTCTCCATCTTTTAGTATGACAGCTAAGCCTTGTGGCTTTAATAAAAATCCTGCTCCTGGCCCAGGGGCTTATACACCGAAAAGCTCAAGAAAAAACCTTATTTTTAGTATTGGTCAAGCGGAAAAACTAAATTTCAAGCCAAATCCTGTGCCAGGACCTGGAACCTACTCACCTAGCCCTCCAAAGTCTCAATGCACGTTTTTTGGGACTTCTATACGCAGATTATACAATTTAAAGACAGAAACCCCAGGACCAGGACAATACGAGTCAAAGCCTAGCCAAAGCAGTCCAAAATTTACTTTAAGTGGTAAATTTCTACCAAAATTCCTTGACATTCCAGTATTATCAACATAGGGTCCAGGAGCATATAACCCTCTTGACATATTCAAAAAGAATCTGTGCACTAAAATTGGTAAAGAAAAGAGGTTGAAATTCAGTCCTAGCAAAACTCCAGGCCCAGGGACTTATGAGTCTCCTAGAAAGCCTGATGGGCCACAATGGGGTTTTACACGTTCAGACAAGTCCCCAAGTCCTAAAAACCAGATTCCAGGCCCAGGCGATTATTTTATCCCTTCAACAATCCCAAATGTTGCTTCATATAGTAAGGTAAAATGATTAATCTAACTACTTTCAATATATAAACTAAGCTTAATTATTGCTTGGACTACGGTCCTCAGAACTGCTAAACCTTGACAATGGTCCTTGTTCCATCATTTTAACAAACTCTTCAAAGTCAATTGTCCCATCGCCGTTTATATCCACTTCTCTAACCATATTGGCCCAGTATTTCGAGTCTTTAACAATATTTTCTTGGTCAAGAACGTCTTGAAGCTCTTGTGCTGTAATCCTCCCTCTGTCATGAATATCAAATCTCTTAAAAGCATTCCAAAGCTTCTCTTGGCACATATACATCCCACGATCCATAAGCGCGGCTACAAACTCAGTGAAATCAATTGTACCATTTTTATCTGCGTCTATACAATTAATCAGTTGGTCTAAGTCAGGTCTTGAAATATCTGCAGCACTCAAAGCTTCTCGGAGCTCAGAAAGACTAAGCTGGCCATCTTTGTTAGTATCAATTTTACAGAAAAGTTCAGATAAAGTGGCGATTTCTTCAGAAGAGCATTGTGTGGCCATGTAGTTTAATACAGCTCTACGGAATCTAACACTTCGTTGATATGAAGAAATTTTGTTTATGTCTAAAGTCAATGAAGATTGGCTTAGTTCTGAGTATCCAGTTATCCAAGGATGGGATAGAGCATCAGTTGCAGAGAACCGCGAGGTTGGATTTCTGTCTAAAAGATGCGTTATGAAGTCTTTGGCTGACCTTGATACATTGTTCCATACGTTATCATTAAATTCTAAAGGACCTGAACGTACTGCATGGATAATTTCCTTTTCGTTTTCACCATCAAAAGGGGGATAACCTGAGAGCATCATATAGAGAATGACTCCTAAGCTCCATAGGTCACATTTTTCAGTGTAGGGTCCTTGAAGGATTTCTGGAGCGATATAGTAGCAGGTTCCTGATTTGGTGCTCATATTGTTCTGCGGAGTCATAACTTTAGCTAAACCAAAGTCTATGAGCTTGAGTTTAGCTCCATCTGTTCTATTGGCAAACAAATAGTTCTCAGGTTTCAAATCCCTATGGACAATGCCTCTACTATGCAAATAAGCAACAGCTGAGAGCATTTGTGAGAACATTTCACATGCTTTATGCTCAGAAAAATGCTCGACCTCGATAATTTTGTCAAAAAGCTCTCCACCTGTGCACATCTCCATGATCAAATAGATATAATGATCATCTTCAAAGGTCTCGTAAAGTTGGATTATGCTAGGATGATCAATTTGCTTCATAATACTAATCTCAGACTGTAAGACTTCTGGTCTTTTTACTCGGGATTTAGGAATGACTTTGACAGCTCTTTTGCAATTATCACTAAGCCTTATGACTGGTTTTACGAAGCCAAAAGACCCTTGGCCAAGAGTACTCTTATCGAAGGTGTAGTGCGATTTGATATCTTTTCCGTGGGAGGATATAAGATATTGCCTCTTTATTGGTACTTCCATTTATTAGCAAGATGACTGCAAATGTAATTTCATGGCTGTAGTATTTTTAACAATATGATATGAAAAATTGCCTTTATTAGTTACAAAATTACACATTTAATATTAAAAAACGATTATAGTTCAGTTTAAGGTAGGGTTTTAGAAAAGGTGCAAGGATGGAGATGAATATAAATATGGAAAAACTCGCTGAGTTAAACTACAGCTTGCTGAATCAATTGCCAGCTGAAGTCCAGAGTTTTTTCAAGTCTTTTCCACTTTCAGACTATTCACTACTCCTGATAGTAGCTGCTGTGGTTATAATTTGTGTTTTCATGTGCGCATGTCCATGCTCGAAAAAACCTGAGTATGTGATCCCAGAAGAGTTCAAGCCAGAAAATGTGGGGAAAAAAGAAAAAGAAGTGAAAGTTAAGATCCCAAACACTAAGAAAACTAGAAGAGGAAATAAGAAAAAAAGCAAGGAAAACGAAGCTGAGCCGGTGAATTTGATTGAAGAAACTAAAAAGGAAGCTCAGGAGGAAGAAGAAGATGATGGATGGGAAAAAGTTAAAGCTAAGAAGCCAAAGAAGAAGGAAGAATAGTTATTAATAAGTTAGTGAGATGCGATAAGGGAGAAAATATATATGAATTTACGGTATGAATATAAGAGAGATGATGGATGGTTTGGAAATAAAAATTATATAGAGAACTCGTTTTTTAGTATGAAGAAATGATTTTTTTTGTTTGGTGTAAAAAAACATAAGGAAAAATTTGGTAAATTCATGATTTTGATAGATTCAATAAGTTTTTCTAATGATTTTTCATATTTTTATATAATAGACAATTTAAATGTTTAGCTGAAAAAAAAATTGTTAGAATTGAACTGGGTAGTCAGGCTTCAAAGTTATTTCTAAATAGGCTGGAGAAATGAACGTCACCATAATTGGCCTGAATGCGAAATCTTCTGAAACTTATTGTCTCTGATGTTTAGTTTTAGGCACAGCTAGTGCAAGTCCATATGGTAAAGTTCTCTGTGAAGAATTTTTGCATTTGTTCGATGGTTTCCTAGTAGCTAGGTTCATCTTGATGTTTAGAAGTTTTTGACTCAATTTAATTTAATATAATCTTATCAATAAGGTTTGCACTGGAGTAACTTGAGTGCTTTTGGCCCAACTCAGTCACCAGTCAAAATAACTCTGAAGATAGCTAGGTTTACAAAGAGAGATTATATACTTTAAATTCTAAGAAATAAAGCAGCCTTGCATTATACAAATAATCACAATATTATCCTGAAAGGTATGATAATTAAAATTATCATATACTTCATGGTGACTATGTGCAAATGCACGTTTATCCTCCAAGAGAGAAAATTCCAAGAATTTTTGATTTCAGTTCAATTTCACTTTCATGCCCCATCTGAGCATTTGGTAGACTCACAAAACTATAACTTAGAACTTTATTGGTTCACAAAAACTTAAAAAAAGGAATTGTAAATACTGTTCTAGGGTTCTCTTTAAAAGCACAGGAAAATTCAAGAAAAAACTTAAATTCTTTGCATCTAGATGGTCTGAAAATAAAAGCTTTGCCGAGGAAAGGGTAATAATATAGATGTTCATTCTTTATATAATAGGCCTGTTTTGCACTTTGATGATCAAAACTTCATGCATTAGAATTAGTAAAGCTTAGCTGGTTATGCTGAGCTTTAAATATGAACCTATTTTTATATAAGACTTGCAATTTAGTTTTTATTTCAGATACATTTCTGCAATGATAATGTCTGATAATAACTTTATATAAAATTGTATATAGATTTTATTAACTTGCTCGCGAATTTCTTTTCCTCCAATATTATCATCTCTAGCAACGCTTGAAAATTTTATTGAGATTAATAGCCTTTTAAGTCCACTTCTAGATAGAAGATTTAAACTTCTTTATCTTTGCACTCTGAGAGATTTTAGGTTTTTGTTGAATATTTTATTAGGAATAAGCATTAATTAGCCTATATATAATTATACTCATCTAAATTATATTTTACATTTAAGAGGTTCTAGGAAATTGAATGATTTAAGTTTTTATTCTGCAAATAGTCTGTTTAGATTTACAATTATTCATTATGAGCTATAATTAAGTATTAGCAAGAAAATTAAGCATATGCTCATAGGAATTAAAAAACTTTAAAATACTTTAATAAGCACTTGTTTATATAAATCAGGAATATATAATTGCACTTCAGTAAATTCTTATCAATTATCATAAAAATAAGTTTTTCTAATAGCGAGGTTACTCAACAAAAAAATCTTAGAGAAAAATTATATTAGTGTATATTAAAAAACCAATTTTTAGCACTAGCTCTCCCCACCAGATCCCAATAAACTAAAAGCAAGTAATCATGAAAATTAATCAATAAATTCAAATTGCTCATATAATACTATTTGATACCTTTATATCAAATAGGATAAAAAATAGATTTCAATGATGTCAGCGAGTGAAGAGCATAATGAAAATCTTAACTTATTGGCTAACCTTCAACAAGAATTTGAAGAATACCAAATATCATGCAGAGAATGCGAAATGGATCTAGAAAAAGAACTCGCAGACAAAGAAATCAAATTAGAAGAGGTTTTATTGAAATCTACCGAAACTGATCAACTTATCGAATCTATAAGAGAAAAATACATTAAAAACGAAAGCGAAATCTTCCGACTCCAAAATGAGCAAGAGACAATGAAACAAAAGATTAAAAGTTACGAAAAACAAATGCAGGAACTCGATCAGCTCAACAGCCAATGGGAGAACTCTGCCAAAGTTTTAGAATATTCGAAATTAACTTTAGAAGAAAGACTTTATCAAGCTGAAGAGAACGCGATTTTATATAAAGAAGAACTTGAAGAAATTAACCAGAACAAAATAGTAGAAATACAGAGGCTAAAAGACCACTGTAAAGAATTGAAAGAAGAGCTTTATTCTATTGAAATAAGTTCTCCTCCAGAAGATAGACCCAGACATCATTCTCCAACTCTTTCTTTAAAGCATACAATAGAGCACTCAATCACAATCCCTGTAGGAGCCTTTACAAGATCTAAAAACCCATCAAGAAACACATCAAGAAACGTCTCCAGAAAAGCTTCATTTGACGACAGCTCATCTAAAGAAAGTGTCAAAGTTCTTGTTATCNCAATAGAGCACTCAATCACAATCCCTGTAGGAGCCTTTACAAGATCTAAAAACCCATCAAGAAATACATCAAGAAACGTCTCCAGAAAAGCTTCATTTGACGACAGCTCATCTAAAGAAAGTGTCAAAGTTCTTGTTATATTCCGACCACCAACACAATCTGAAATATGGGATGAGCAAGTTCTTACAATTGAAAAGAACTCAGTTCAATTCAAAGAAAAAAACAAAGAGCCAAAAACTTTTGATTTTGAAAAAGTATTTTTACCAGGAGCATCTGTTGAAAAAATATTCCAACAAATCGAAGACTCAATTCAGCGACTAACAATTGGAGGCAATGCTTGTGTTATGGCATATGGACAAACTGGCTCAGGTAAAACCTATACAATGAACGCTATGATATCATTATCATTAAGCAAACTAGAACAGATTTTAACAGAAGATTATGATGTATCTTTACAATGCATTGAAATATATAATGAACAAATTAAAGACCTTTTGACTGATGAAGGATATAGTAAGAATTTAAAAGACACATTGGCTAAGGCTGAAGTCAAATTGTCTGAAGATTGGAGGACTTCAAGTTGGGATTTAGTGCAAAAAGCTATAAGCCGTAGGACGACTAAATTCACTGAATGTAATGAAAAGTCTTCTCGTAGTCATGCAATAGTCTGGTTTACAATATCTGGCCCTGCTGGGATTGGTAAAGTGCAATTCGTTGACTTGGCTGGAAGTGAGAGAATAGGTAAGAGTCAGGTTGTTGGGGATACTCTGAAAGAAGCTTTACTAATAAATAAGTCCTTATCAGCACTTCAAGATGTGATTTCAGCTTTGGAAAACAGACAAAAACACATTCCTTATAGGAACTCAATGCTCACACAGTTACTCCAGCCTACACTTGGTGGCTCAGAAAGTATCGTCAATATGATTATGAACTGCAGCCCTTCTATGGATAGTTTAAATGAAACATTGTGTACTTTAGCACTTGGATCTAGGGTCAAAGCTGTAGATTTAGGATTTATTATTAGGAAAAACCTTGTTACTAAAGAAGTTGAAAAGACTTTAACTTTGCTTGAAAAGGAAAGATCGGATAAGAACTCAATGCTTAGGACTTTAGACAAACTACAGAGAGATTTAGAAAGTGCTCAGATTGCTTTGAAGGATAAAGATAACAAAATTACAATACTTAAATCAAGAATGAAACAGAAAGAAAAAGATTACTTAAGTAAGAAACTAGACACTCATTTAATTATTAGTACTCATAAAAAGAAAGTCAGATATGAGGAAAGCGAAATTAGAGTCAGTAGCCTTAGTCCAACAAATTTGATTTCACCAACTTCATATGGCAATTCACGAATTCCAACAACAGTTAATTTAAAACTCAGCAAAAAGGATAATCAATAAGCATGATCTTAATTGAGCAGAATTTTTAAGTATATATTTTTTTAGAGTTTATATTGATATAATGTAAAAGAATATTTGTTAATTAGTTAAAAGATTATTCAAATAGTATTAAAATAAATCTAAATCTAAACCGAAGCTATCATTACCGTTTGATCAACTTTAGGAGAGCAATATATTATCATATTTGAAGTATTTTGAGACCTTTTTATGTTTTAAAATTCCCCCCCTTCCTATTTTAAGCTTTAAGCTCAGGGTTTTTCGCACTTTCCACCTATTGGAGTTAATTAAAACTCTATCATATTTTTTATATCTTCAATCTCCATTGGCTTCTTTACAACTTCTGCTAAGAATTCATAACTCCGTGATTACTTTTTGTGCGAAAGTTTCTAAGTTTTTAGTTTAATCAAACTCTACATCATGAAGATGTTCTTAAGTTCACTTGACAACCATATTTTTAAGCTTATTAATTTTAAAGCTAGTTATAAGCATCTCTAACTTTTTCTTTAGTTATACGAATCACTTCCTTTTTTATGCTAAAATTTTTTTTAGGTAAAACAACATATTTGTGTGCTGTTTTACAAGTTTGAGAATGCGAGGAAGAATTGCAGGAATTATTTGAGTTAGAATAAATCGATAGGTCTTTGAATTTTAAAGCTACTCACCAGCGCGCTATGAATTTAAAGTTATAGGAACAATTTCTATGATATTGAAACAGGCATTTACAAGCTTATGACTATTTCAACAAGGCCTATGATATTTATTTGAAACTTAAAAAAAAATTATGAAAGGAATAAAGGGAAAACTTGAGATAATCAAAAAACCTTAAAAAAAAACTGAAGTAAGAGTCCAAAATGTAGATAAACTCTTCTTGATCCCAATAGATAGCTAATTTTAGTATAACTATTAAATAGATATTAGAGGGATTCAAATATTAAATGAGTTGCTATTAGATGTCCCTCACTTACACCTTCAGAGTAAATATTTGGAGATATTCCTTGCAAGCATTTGCTGTCTATTTTAAAGTCTTTATCAACAGAATACAGATAAACTTTTTCACCAGATTGTATTTTATGCCATTCACTTTTAGAAACCCACACAAGACAGTCAGCTTCACTGTTTTTAACCCTTATTTCATCAGCTAGGAGAGGTATTTTAGCTGAGTAAAACATAATTAATCCTTGGTTCCTTGGAAGACCAAGCTCATAGTCCTTTGGGAAAACGCTTTCATATGCGCAGACTGGGGTGATTTGTATATCCATATCATTATATCTATAAGAATTTGCACATTCCATTATGTTAATCCCAGTATCTTCCCTTAGCCCTCTTAACCCTGCTTTACAGATACTCTCTTTTATCTGCACTTTTCTATATATATACCCCCATGATTTTGGTAATAGATTCATGTGTTCATTTTGTCTAATCATAAGAACTTTTTGATCTTCAGTAACTAATATAATTGAGCATAAGACTGGGATTTTTTTAGGCAACTGCAAAGCTAAACCGAGCTCATCATAAAGTTTCATCAGAGGGCATTTTTCAGAATGGAAACATTTTATTTCGAAATTGCAATTTCCTGATCTTGAAAGATCAAAAACAGAAGTACTACGAGAATAATTGACACATACTTTTTTAGAGTTTACGATTTCGAGCTTTTGGAGCAAGCATTCACCGAGGGATAGATATCTGTCTTCGATTCTTACGTAAACTTTTGTAGCCATAAATAAGTATAGCCCCCTAGAATATAGTATTTTGCTTATTCTTGTATGATTTCTTAAGCAGTCAAGAAAAATTTACATACCATACCTAATTTTGTAAGGCTCAATGGTCTAAAATGAATTGTTACAAGTGTGGTGAAGAAGGCCACATTTCGAAAAATTGCGATAAGACCGAGAGGTTATGCTATAACTGCCACAAGCCAGGACATCAGCGAAATGACTGTACAGAGGTATCTTTATGTCATAAATGCGGCACTCCAGGTCATATTGCAAGAGACTGTGACAAACCCAATGAAGAAGGCCGAAGAGCATCCAGAGGCTTCCGTAGAGGAGGGTATAGAGGAGGATATAGAGGAAGAAGCTTCCGTGGTCGAAGAGGATATAGAGGCTATCGTGGAGGTCAAAGGTCATCAGCCCCAGGAACTTGCTATAACTGCAACCAGCCTGGACATTTAGCCCGTGACTGCCTCGAAGGAACCAGAGCGCAAAATCCTCAGACTGAAGGCCGCAAGTGTTATAACTGCGGGAATTCAGGGCATTTATCAAGAGAATGCACTCAATCTAGACAGCAGCCTACCGAAAAAAAATGCTTTAATTGCCAGTCTACAGGGCATTTGGCTAGAGACTGCACTCAAACTAGGCAGCAGCCTACTGAAAAGAAATGCTTTAATTGTCAGTCTACAGGGCATTTAGCTAGAGACTGCAAAGCTTAAAAACAGTAAGTTAGGTTAATAGTTACTATAAATTTAAGCTTAATTTCCCATAAGTATTAAAACACTTTATTGAGGTTTTATTTATTTTGTTGGGAAAACTAGATTTGGATGTATTGATCATCATGAAATTGCTCTGAAAAATGATTTTTACTATCACAAAAGTTTTTCTTCTAATGCTTTTCCAGAAAGAATAGTTGCACTATTAGGATTTCCCTGAAGGATTTTTCTTTGTGTTCTTCTCTCTCCTTATCTTCAAATTTAAATTTATGCTGCTTCCGCCTAATGATTTTTACTGCTTTCTTCTAATTAATAAATATCTTCAAAAATGAATTCACTTGAAGATTCTCAACTACAGTTGTCACATAAAATAGTTCTTGAGATCGCTGAAAAAATAAAACCGATTATAGAAAACCCTCTGAAAATTAGTTCTCAAGAGCTTGCCCTTAATCTTAAAGTCCTGCTACATGGCAAAGGCCCTTTGAATTCGCAGGATTCAGAATCTTACCGTGAATTGATAATAGGCCTTAATGAAAAGCTCAAGGTCTTGCAAATGACCTTAGAGCGCCTAGATTACGCCTGTAACCTCAACACCCAGCTTCTCAAAGAAAAGGAGCAACGAGAAATTTCCCATCAGCAATCTCTAAAAGAACTTGAAAAACTCCTCCGTCAACAAGAAGAAAAGTGTTTAGAGTATGAAAAAGCTAAAAATCAAGCATTTCAAGATCTCAAAGACCTGAAAAACCAGCTGCAGAATCAGCAACTTAAACAAGATGAATTAGAAATTGAAATCGATAACTTACAAAGTAAATTAGAGAAAGAAAAAACTTTAAATCAAACATTACTAGAGAAATATGGACAAAATGGACTCGGAGAAAATGATTTATTCGCAGATGAGTTTAAAAGGATGAAGCAGGCATTGGCTGAATCTTTAGGCAAATTCGACGAAATGTCTGAGGAAATGAAAAGAGAATTTGAAAGAATGGATCAAAAAAATGCTCAGTTTCAAAAACAACTTGAAGAATCAGAGAGAAATGCAAACAACTTGAAAAACTCAGAAAATCAGTTAAAGACAGAAAACACAAAACTTCAGAATAAAATAGACTTAAAAGATGGTCAGTTGAAAGCTATGGAAGAACTAGAAGCAAATTATAAGACAATGAAGAACGTTACAGACAATTTGAAATCTCAGAACGAACTTTATCAATCTTCTATAAAAACCTTAACATCTGATAATAGGGCTTTAGTATCAGAGCTTAACTCTACAAAAGAAAAAACTAATAATCAAATTCAAAGCTTAAACNGGAAATCTAAATTTACAAAATCATGAAAATAGCATGCTAGCCAAGAAACTTAATCAAGCTAACAGTTCTATGAGGAATGCTTTTGAAGAAATTAGTAAGATGCAGAAAGAAGCTGATGAAAGTAGACAAAAAACCCAATCTGAACTTGAATTCATAGCAAACTATACGCTGAAAGCATCACAAGATCACTTAGAGCAAGAGCGCTCAATGAAAAAAATTAGCGAAATTGTTTCAGAAAAAGACTCGGAACTCATGATACTTAGAGAAATGGTCTCAGAGCTCCAAAAAGCCAAACCCCCAGTATATTTTGCTGCTAAAGATGACCCTGTAGACCAAGCTTTGGCTGATTATATCAACTCAAGACCAGAGCCTATGGAAGTCAATTTTATTCGTGAAGATAACGGAACGTATCTTTTCGGTTCAAAAAGAGTCTTCATTAAAATTGAGAATGGAAAAATTATAAGTAATGACTAAAAAGTACGTGTTGGCGGGGGTTTCATGAGAATTGACGAATTTGTCGAACTTTACACTCCGCTTGAAGTTGAAAAATTAGATGAAAGAAGAAGATTTGAAAACACTCCAACTAGGAAAAATAGCCTTGGGAAACTTGGTAGCATGTGTAAGAATTATATAGTAGGAGATAAGAGCAAGCAAGACCTGTCAGCTCAAAAAGCTGCAAAGATTATACAAGACACTTTTGTTGCTGGAAAGACCAAGTTTGCTACTTGTATTGCTGTACCTCGCAAGCCAAGCTCTGGACCAGGAGACTCAACACCTTCAAAAAGAACAGTTCGCAAAAATTCTATCAGTGGATAAGCAGAAATTAACTAAATTATCTACGTTTCAATTATTTCTTTTTCTTAATCTTAGACATTCCAACAATTAAAGAATCCCCGTAATTTTTCTTTCTTTTGGCCTTTTCTTCTTCAGTAAGCCCTTCAGCATTCATTCCTTGTGCCTCTTCTTTCTTTAATTGCACATCAATATTTTGAGCTAGTTCTTGCACATCATTCTGAAATTCAAGAAACTTAACTGCCTGATGCTCATCTTTAGCCTCTTCTTTCAAAAGATTAGTCCACATATCAGCATTTTGCTTAGCTTCTTCTAATTTCCCTTCTTCAGCAAGTTGGACAGCTTTTCTCCTTCCTGCTCTAGCTAAAATCTCAACATCAACTTCCTGTTGAACTTCTTCTTTATTAAAAGATACAGGAGAAGACTTTGTTATAGCCCTCATGCATTTTTTCCCATCAAGTGATTGAAACCTAAATAAAGCTTGGAAAGGTATGCTTTTAATATTCTCTTTAACTATTCCCAATGCAGCGATTTCTTCATCATTTTTAATAGCATAATGAAATGAAAAACTAGAACTTGGTGTTGCGTTGCCGACAAATTTATTCATTCTTGACTCATTTAATGATAAATGCTCAGGGTTTTCTGTGTCAAATCTCACTGCTTGATTAAGAAAAACTTGCACTGATACTTGCGTTGCAATAACATCATCAGACATGATATTGGCGAATTCTGTCGTTAAAGTCTCAGGGGCAACTTTAACTATACTTCCTCCAGTAGTCTCAGTGACAAGTGCTAAAGATTCTAGTCGACACTCTGCACCTTCTATTGTTATGACTGAGACACTAACACCCATGCCTTGAGCAATTGATGCTACTTCATTGTAAAAACCATCTTGATCAGCATTGCCAGAAAGGGACCCAATTCCTTCATTAGCTAAGCCATCTGTGCAAATGACAACCTTAGACCCTGGCCCTCCTTCACCAGCCATCATGATAGAAGAGAGCAAAGCTGGGCCTAATGCAGTCCCCCCTGAAGCATTAAGACCCATAAGTATATCTGAAAGCCTATCTCTTGTTGCTGAAATCGGTTCAGTGAGAAAAGCTCCTGTTCTTTCTTGAATAAATGCAATAGACTGTCCAAAATCCTTTAATGCATTATGAGGGATTTTCTCTTTGTTGTGGCCATCACCAATAATTTCAACATAACTGCTAAAGCTCACAAGTCCTACTTTTTTATTTGGAGTGCTTTCAGATATGCTTTTCAATTGACTTTCCACTGCAGCCTGCACACATTCAAGTCTTGTCACATATGTGAAATTCCCTTTATTCACTTGATTTTTCCTTGTTCTTAACTGGAAAATGCCTTGAACTTGCTTGCTACAAGCCATAGATCCCGAGACGTCCACACAAAACACTACAGAAGAAGTATCGCCTGAGTTTCCCTCTGGTCTATGCTCACTACCTTTTGATGTTTGCGGACCTTCTAAGTAATATGTGAGCTCTAAAACTTTTGGAACCTCTTCTTCGTCAATATTTAACTGATTCTCATAAAAACAGAACTCACAAACCCACTTTAGTCCAGTATCAGAACGTGTCAGAACGCTTGATGCATTTAATAATGCCTCACATCTTTTGCAAAAATTTGGATCTCCTGTGGCTAGGCTTGAAGTGCTTCTTAGACAGTTGAGATTAATTTCTATTACATTCGTATCGATTTTAGGCTTTGCTTCATGACTTTTATATTGATGAAACACAGTGCAATGAGTTGCAGCGAGCATTATATATTATTATTAAATAAATGCTATTATAAATATAATAATATTAAAAAAATAATAGCAGACTCCATGATTTATAATAAATAATATCTTGGAGTATTCTAATTTATATAGCAATAATTTTACTCTTAGCCTATACACTTTATTCACTAGCTACTTTAGTTTCAATACACTTTTTTTAACTAATCTCAAAATTAAAAGCATAAATTACAACTAAATAAATCAACTTAAACCCATATATCAAAACTTAATTTTAACTACTCACAACCAAGAATTTCAGGCTTGTGAGAATTAATATAGTCTTCATATAATGTGTACAGCGCTACTGCAGTCTGAACAACCGTAATCATCATTGAGAACATCGAATTAATAACATAAGTAACCCAAATCGAAGCAACTAGCATAATTCCAGCAGTAAGCAAAGCAATCAAAGAAATCACTTTACTAGCAAAATTATTTTCCAGCCCATAATACAAAATGCCCCCATACAAACTTGAAGTTATTGCTGTAATGACAACAACAACAAAAATACCAGCATAATTGTTGTACTTCATTAGCCAGTTATCATCCAAACAATCAGAGTAAGTATCAATAACTGCAGGGTAACTCAAAGGAGAAAAAGCAAGCAAAGATAGTAATCCAATAATCTCAACAATAGTATGCTGTCTAAGAAGTTTAACACTTGGAGTATGCCTACTTTTATACCATAGTATTGTTGAAGCAACACCCCCAATTAAAACAATAATCCAATCTACTACAGCAAAACTTATCACAAGCTCAGTGTTGATATTATTAGCGAACTGTAATCGGCTAATAGCATCTTTTTCACTCATGATTCTAAAGCAATCATTTGAAGTTGTATTGACTGCAGAGATTACTAAGTAAGTATCAATTTGTCGAATCTCGTAGTCTGGCCTGTTCATGTAGATTGCCCAGTATTTAGGGTAGCGAAAGAGCAGATAGATAATCGAAATTGTGGACATATAATAAAGGGCTGGAAGCATTTTTAAAATTATGAGAATTATCTATAAGGGATATTGTATGAGATTAAGTTTAAGGGAAATTGTAAACTCATATATTTGAATATCAAGATTGTTAAGTTATCATCAAGGTGAGAAATTTAAAAAATTGCTGCGGGAAATCCATAGATATTGAATAGAGTAAAAGTATCCCAATATCAAGGCTGCATATATTTAAAGTTCAATATATTTTTTAAATTATAAGAAAGTTGCACAGCATAACTATCAGAACTACAGTGCAAGTCTCAGCTAAGGTTTTTTTGGTGTTATTTTTATTCCTCGCATTAATATCCCAAAATTAAATCTACTGAACAGTAGCTCACAAAGTATGCTAAACTTTATAATAGGACGAACTCGGATTAGAAAAATATATTATTAGTTTTACAAGGAAAAATTAGCTACTGGGCAAATTATAAAATTCATGAGGTTGAAGTAAAGTTTCTCAATGACCCAAAAATCATATTTTAAGTTTGGTTGTGTGTTGCATCTCAAATATCAACAACAAAACTACGTTGGGACTAAGGTATAATTACCCCAAGTGGGTGGTAAATAAACTGATGCAGGATCAGAATTGTAATTAAACAAGTGCTGAAAACTTTTACTGGGTGCATAATTGTAACAAAATCTCTTTGCTATATAGAAAGACTTTGAGCAGTGCATGAAATCCAAAAGTATTTTTAAAGTAGTTTCTGATAAAATAAAAACTGACCATTAGTAATTTGAAACATAGATATTCAGTAAATCAATAACTGGAACTGAGACTAAAATTACTAAAAAAAATTTTTTATTTATTCCATGTTTATCCTGAATATTTCTAACTGTTAGCTAATCACACTATCTATCCCTAATTAGAGTAGTTCACATCTTTCATACCAAGGGACTGAAGTTGGCTGGGGTTTAGTTGCTCTTCTGCTTAAAAGCTCTCGAACAATGGTCGTATACATTTCTTCAATGCCAGCTCCAGTTAGAGCAGAAACTTCAAAATATCTGCATTTTAGACTATCAGCGAATTTCTTTCCTTCTTCATAAGTAATGCCTCTATTAGGCAAGTCTACTTTATTTCCAGCAATAACAATGACAGGCGAGTTTTTTGCATTCCCGATATTTGGATATCTATGGAGTATTTTATGGTAAAAACTTTCGAGTTTCGTCATTGAATCCATGAGATTGACTGAAAAAAGCAGGACAAAACCATCTTTTTTATCTATCCAGTCGTCTATAAGCGGATAGTAATCCTCCATCCCTGCTGTATCTAGTATTGACAGAGGTACTGTTTCTGAATCTACATTGACAACTTTTTTATAATAGTCTTCTATTGTTGGGTCGTAGTCTTTTAAGAACTTGTTTTGAACAAATCTATGAGTCACTGCTGATTTCCCTACAGCTGCTGTACCGAGCATGCAGAGTACGAAACTTTTGTTGACACGGCCTTCAGAAGAAGCTTTAAGCTGAAAAGATTCACCCGATGATATGTAGAGAGATGTACCTTCGTGGATATTTTTTATTGAACTCAACTCGTTTCCTTTTTCGTTGAAAACTTTTTTTGCTTTGATCCCCAGAATTCCTGAACAGTAAGTTAGAAGTTGATCCTTGTTCCAGCTCGGATCAATTAGGATTTGTTTCCCATCTGTTGGATGCTGAGTGTTTTTGTATACGACTACTCGGATTTTGTCCATTTTTTACTAAGTTATGAGAAAATGGTTTAGTTCTGATAGAGATGCTTGGGTAAAATTTATAGGGTGAAAAGGAGTAGATTTTGTAGAATTCAAATATGATTTATGAATCAAGCGTGAAGTTTATATAAATTAAAATGTAATCAAGTGTAAGTAATATTAATTATTCTTCTTTAAATTTTTTTAAATATCATATAACAAATTACCTCAATTCATAAAAGAATACTTCTTACATACTATTTTTCTCATTCATAATGAATAGGCTATCATAAATACTCAAATTTACTTTTTCAATCATTTGAGATACATTAAACCAATTTTCATAGTTTATCATTCCTTTTAAAATTATGTTGTTTATTGTCTCCGTTAATTCTTCCATTATTTTAAAACAAATATATTTCCAATTTAAGAAATAGAAAGCAAACTAAAAAATATTCTAATGAAATAACCAAAATTTTTTCATTAATGCACACTTAGAAAAAAACTCAAAAAACAAGAAACAATAAAGATTGACAGAGAAATAAAAATCTTTATTACGAAATATATTAAAAAAGAAGAAAATCAGTAAGGGCTGGACAACAGTCTAGTGATAATTCATAGCTAATACTAATTTCCAATTTAAAGCCTTATTTTATTTTGAATGATTTAACTTATAAAACTATGATATATAAGATAAACTTAGCTTCATAAAAGAACTGACAGTATATTTCCCAGAATGCATTCTTTTAGAAGCTCGATAAGGCTCATTGTTAATAGGTTGTGCAGTGGTTCCTGACAAATTTGACCTATTTCTTAAAAGCACCTTTTTATGTCTGCTTTCCCTCAGGTACTTTTTCAGTTGGGTTAAATTTTAGTGGGTTAATCGTACTTAATGCATGATGACCTTCTTTAACTTCACATGAAAAAAATAGACCGAGTAATGTTCTTGCAGCTTAAAATGCATAAAACAAAGTTAGAAGACTCAAGTTTTACAAAAAATGCGTCGAAAGAATCTTTATGAAAGAAATTTAAATTTTGTATGAAAATATAAAATGTAAGAATTATAAAACCTAATAAATATAGCATGATTAATCCTTTTCTCTAACAGTAATCACATCATTGTCTTTTATTTTCAAAGTTCTCAGAACTTTATTATCAAACCTTAGNAGTTCTCAGAACTTTATTATCAAACCTTAGAAGCTCCATACCAAACACCGGAACTTCACAATCTAGATAATAAAGTTTTTGCTTTTTTTCTGGAATTTGAAAGAGACTTTCACAGAGCTTTTTCAAGTTGCTTACTTTCCACGCAAGTGGTACTTCGCGGACTTCTTTACGCCCATCTTCTGTTTCAAAATTCAAATTTGCTGTTGTGGGTGGAGCTAAGCTAACTTCTGCAAATTTATGCACATACCCATGAGTTTTCAAAGCACATTGAAATATTTTTTCATTAATCTCAACTTCTTCTGGCTCTAAATGAAAGCCTATGAGTTTATCAAGATACTCAGCAGATTTAACATGAGAAGTCCCATTGCTAGGATCACTAAAATCTCTTATGAATTGCCTTTCATGCAAAGTTCGTTCTTTCTTATCAACATAGCCTCCGTTGATTTTTGTAGCTTTGGAAAGGTAAGCCATCAGAACTTTTCTCAGATGATCCCTAAGTCTATTACAAATAGGAGTATTTCCAACTCTTATTTCAGTAAGTGCAGGGAATGAATTTAATGCATAAATTGAGAGCAAGTCAATGATCATTGTCCCTTCTAAGTTAATTTTCCTTAGTTTTGGAAATCCCCCTAGTTCTACAACTTTTTCTATAGGATTATTGCAAAGTTTAAGCTCAGCCAAGCTTTCATACAGAGACAAAACTTCAAGTTCTTGAAAGTTCTTAAGTTTGCAATAAGCTAAATTGAGTTTAATCAAATTTTTGAATGAATTTTGAATAAAGATACTTGGAATATCAAGGAAGCTCCCTCTAAGTTCTAATGAAATGATTTCAGGAAAAGTTGAACTTAGAATTCTTAGCTTTTCTGCTGGTAATGAGCATCTTCCAAAGACTAGGGACTTCAAGTTAGGATAAGAATGCTCCTCATTTTCTGTCAAAGTTTCCGGGTCAATACGCAGTCTGGTGAGATCAAGGAAATGGAGAGCCTACATGAGATATACTGGAAGCTGGGACACAATATTGATTACCTCAGCCCAGTTATAGATATTTGTTTCAGATATATCTAATTCTTCTATTTTCGGGCAGGTTTTTGTGATTTCCTCTGGCTCTCCAGCTCGTTCTAATAGCATGCATTTGAGACTGACTACTTTAATCTCATCAATAGTCATTTCTTTATTGACCTGAGTTTAAGTTACTATGATTTGCACACCTGATGTGAAATTATTCAGGTTTTGGAAATACCGCTTTTGTACAAGATTCACGAATGACATTTATATCAGAACAAAATAGAAAAGTAAATATAGTTTAAATATGTACGTATTATTGAATGATTCAAAATAATTTGCAAAATTTTCATCAAATTGATTAAAAGACATATAAAAAGTTTTATTTAGAATATTTGCTAGAAAAATTATTAAAGATTCTAGTCCTTACATAAACTTTCATAAATCTGATATCCAGTCTCTGAGCAAAAGGCAAATAGCTAATTGCATACTGATTTCCACATTAAGTCTGATATAAATGACCTAATTCATATTTTTATCTTTGTAAATTTATATTTTTATTAAACATGCAAAAACGAAGTAAAAAACAGTCATCCGTATGCAAACGCAATTTCCACAAGCATAAAACTGAAAGTTAGTAGTCTACTTTAAGCATTAAAGCAGAAGCCAATGTTAAATAAGTCTGCTCAGAAAGATTTCTATAATTATGAACCTATTCGTTTAAACATTATTTTACACTTCTTCTTAAATTCTATCAAAAACCAAGATCTCACCATAGATGCAAGTATTCTAATGAAAAACATATGGCAAAGTTAGGGCTTTCCTAGCTATAATCTTCAAAACTAAAAACCAAGCAAGAGTATTAAGTACTATAATAATAAATACAAAATATAAATACCAGCCTCTGCAAGTATCAACGACGGAAAGCAATAATCATTTCCATTTTGACAATTATTTTCCATAGGGAAAAAGCTAGGCATTTTATGAGCCTACTTAAAATTCAATCGATTACATTAAATACATTATATTATTAGATTTATTGATGAAAGTGCCTTTCTGTAAGAGGGTAGACCTCACTTGGTTTTTGTAGGAAATTCATTTCGAAAAACATGGACACAGAAGGCAAAGAGTCTAATTCTGGTCTATTGGCATTAGAAAATGGACTTTTGTAAGCATTGCTCATAGTGTCAATATCGAAGTACAAAGCACAACTGAATAGTGCTGGAGAATTTTTACCATGACCACAAAGATTGCATGAGTTTCTAAAGGAGAAATTGAGATTTGTACAGTTTTCACAGTTCCAGTCACCTTTGACACGCTTTTTGATAGCTGATGGATATTTCACTTTAGCGGAACGTTCCATATATATATCCCCTTTTATGTAATTAAACATTATATTTATATCGGCTTGCTTTTAGAGCTTTTAAAGGGCTCAGTCTCATAAAAACCCGCCGGGTGTCGGAATAAATAAACGGGTCTCCTGGAATAATCCTTTTTATTAGATTATTTTTGATTGTCCATTTGTTTACTGTTCTAGGAGATCTAAGGTCGGTTTCTGCTGATAATTTCCTTGGAGCTACAATTTTATTAGGCTTTAGTGAGGGTAAGTTTATTTTTTTGTAATTCGCTATCGGGGGTTTCTCTATATCAGGAGCTTCTAAGCTTATTTCAGTTAAAATAGATTTTTCTTGCCAGTAATCCAAATACATTCCTTCTAATTTCTTATACTCCTCATAAGACTCCTCACTGCAACTACATTTGCTTATTTCTGCCCAGTACTCTCTTGACATTAATATGATATTTATTATTCATGGCTTAATGTGATTAAAAAACAACAAACTTCAATTTTTATATACTGTTAAGGTTATAAATATGAACTTGGGAATTAATTATTGATACAGGCTTGAAAATAGGAAACTGCTTAAAAATCTTTACCAAATCAGCTTGACAAAAAATGGATCTTCGTTACTAGCGTTATTATATAAAAATATGAAAGCTTCGAAGGGGTCTTCATTAGAGTGACTAATCTGGGTCTAAGTATTTGTGACTATCCCTGTGCCAATATTTTTTACCTCTGATAATCAGTGGCAAGGCTAATGCTCAGGTGACTAAGGAAACGAAATTTACTCGCTTCAAGTGCTGGATCAGCACAACAGGCAAAATAGAGTTTTTAAGGAGCAAGTGGAAAGCATAATATTTGGCATGTAAGAATATCAACACTGAAATGGATGGGCATTCATCTAAAGGGTTTACTTTGCTCATATATAAGCTAGGCTAAATTAGCAATGATTTACTAATTAAATTTAAAATTACAGATACAGCGATTTATCGTCATAGGCATTCTTATGACTTCCTTTAATTTAGTAGAGATTTATCACTAAAATACATAAAAGTTAATGATAAACTAAAGTTTCATGATTTTCATTTGCCTAAGTCTTTAAATGACAAACAATTTTTGAACTTAGCCAAAGCTCAAATCAGCAATTTTGTGAAAATCATCGTGAGGAAATAAGACAAAAGCTTGAGAGAGAAAAGC